>PVJC01014959.1:23116-35820 GCA_004026665.1 Murina feae
CCCCCCCCCCCCCCCCCCCCCCGGCAAAGCAGATTTCTGTGTGGGAAAGATGTCCTCTGCTGTGTGAAGAAATGACTCAGCCCAGGAAACTTGGGGTGTCTGCCTTCTGAGCTCTATCCCCTGAGTCCCCAGTCCTGCTCTCACAGCTCCAGTCCACTTCACCCTCCCTCTGCCAGAGCATCAAGTGGGTGGCTCCACAGAGAATTTTTGTGCATTGGCCCTTAAGGAGGGTGCCCAAACTTTCAGTTGCCACTCCCTGGCAGACAGCACCCCACTGCTTTTCACACCTAGATGTTATGTGGGTACTTTCCTCAGTTTGGTGCTCTCTGCTGGGGAGCCCAGCTTCGTGATTAGATCCCAGAGTTCTTAGTGGCACCCCCCAACAGCTAAGATATCTCTCCAGGACTTCAGTTGCTATCTGTGATTACCTGGCCGGCCCTTTTGCTCCTCTGCTCCTCCTACCAGTCTCTATGCGGTCTCCATCTTCCATCCTTGGGTATCAGGATTCTCTCCTGTGAGTTTTCCATTGATTATTTCGGAAGACTTTCCATATTTCAATTATAATTCCAGCTTGTTTCTGGGAGCATGTCCGTGTAGCATCCTTTTATTCTGCCACCATTCTTTCAATCTCTCTTCTCTCTTCTTAAAGAATTTCCTTCAACATTTCATGTAATACTGGTTTGGTGGTGATTAGCTCCTTTAGCTTTTTCTTGTCTGTGAAGCTCTATATCTGAACTTCAATTCTAAATGATAGCTTTGTTGGGTAGAGTAATCTTGGTTGTAGGTGTTTGCTATTCATCACTGAATATTCTTGCCACTCCCTTCTGTCCTGCAGAGTTTCTGTCGAGAAATCAACTGACAGTCATATGGGTGCTTTTTTGTAGGTATATAACTGCTTTTCTCTCGCTGCTTTTAACCCTTGTCATTTTAATTATGATGTGTCTCAGTATGTGCCTCTTTGGGTTCCTCTTATTTGGAACTCTCTGTGACTTACAAGTCTATTTCTTTCACCAGGTTGGGAAAGTCATTATTTCTTCAAATAGATTTTCAATACCTTGGTCTCTCTCTTCTCCTTCTGGCATTCCTAATGCGAATGTTGGTATGCTTGAAGTTGTCCCAGAGGTTCCTTACATTATCTTCAACTTTTTGGAGTCTTTTTTTTCTTTGCTCTTCTGATTGGGCTTTTTGTTTCCTGATTTTCCAAAACATTGATTTGATTCTCAGAATCCTCTACTCTATTCTTGAATCCCTGTAAATTATTCATTATTTCAGTTAGCGTAGTATGCTTAATTTCTGATTGGTCCTTTTTCATGTCTTTGACATTCTCACTAAGATCCTTAAAAGTCTCACTAAGTCCCTTGAAGTTCTCATTAAGTCCCTTGAGTAATCTTGTAACCATTGTTTTGAAGTCTGTATCCAGTAGTTTGCTTGCTTCTATTTCTTTCATTTGTAACATATTTCTTTGTTTCCACATTTTACCTGCTTCCCTATGTTTGTTTCTGTGTATTAGGTAGAGTTGTTATGTCTCCTGGAATTGGTAAAGTGGTGTTGTGTAATAGGTGTCCTGTAGGACCCAGTGGCTGAGCCTCCCTCATTACCTCAGCTGGGTACTATAGGTGCACTCCTGTGTGGATTATGTGTACAGTCTTGTTGTAGTTGAGCCTTGATTGCTGTTGGCATCACTGGGAGGGATGATCTCCAGGTCAGTTGGTTGTGAAGACCAACTGTATCAACAATGGAATAGCTGCTGTGCAGGAGAGACACTCCTATGGAGCAGAACTTGCTTCAGGGGGGCTTTGGATCTCACTGAGTCTGCCCCTTAAGTGTGTCACTTGTGGATGTGTGGAGTTGTAATCTGGTATGTTCTGAAGCTGTCTACTGGGTGTACTGACTCTGGGGCTACCCAACAGGAGCTACAAAGATCTCTGCAGATGGGTGTTACTTGTATTGGGCTAAAAAGTGCCCAGGCACAGCCCAGTTGTGAAGCAAGGCAGACTGGTACTAGTGCCCAGTATTGGACCTCTTATTGATTAGGTTTGGGGCACACTGGGGCCAGTTGATGCTTGTTTAGGAAAGTCTGAAGCCTGAGCCAGGATAGGCCATTCATATGGAAAAGTAGCTGCAAACAGCTTGAATGGGCTGCAATTGAATGGGGTAAGGTCTCAGGGAATCACCAGGGCAGAGAGAACAGTGTGGACCATGCTGATAAAAACTCAGATATGGCTGCCAGTTAGCTCTGTGACTGCGGAGATCCAAGCACAGGAACATTGACCCCTGTGACTACCTCTGCGTGGGAGAAAACTATCCCTGGGTTCCTGTCCTGATGCCAAATATATCTAGTTCTTCCCTGTATGTTCCTGGATTCCCCCAACACTGCTGCCCAGTGCTGGAGCTCAGAGGAAGTGGGACCATGAAGTTTGTGTGTGGGCCTTTCAAGAGGAACACTTGGGACTCCAACAGCCTCCATGTCTCTTAGCCACAATCATCGCTGGCTTTTACAAATCTGAAGTTATGGGGACTTTTCTGGAACCTGGGCTGGGGGTCTGGTGTGGGGTCAGGACTCCTGCTTCTCACAGGAAGCCTTGGAGAAATCCCTCCTGAGTAAAGAATCACCATGCGTGGGTGTCGGACTAGCCCATTCTGTGCCTCTGCCCCTCCCACTAGTATCAATGTGCTTTCTTCTTTACTTCTCTAGTTGTAGGACTTCAATTAGCCAGATTTCAGGAGGTTCTGAATGATAGTTGTTCTATATTTTAGGTGTAATTTTGATGTGGTTGTGGGAGGTGGTGAGTACCAGTGTTTAACTATGCTGCCATTTCATTCTATTTATGTATTATTGTTTTTTTCTCTTATTGGCTTCTTTTTTATTTTTCATTAATACTTGGGCATTATTTAAAGCTTTATTTTGTCCCTTTTCTTCTCAGTTACTTTCAATAACTATTAGATACATGTTTATCTGCATAAATTCTTATTAAACCTATCTGAAATTGATATTTTTCTATTTCTGTCATGCATTTTTACATCTTTATTTAGATATGCCTTCATCTTTTAAAGAAGTCATAAATCACTTCTGCTTTCCTGGTCTTCCCAATCCCCTCTACTCGTTTTTTGCCAATATCACTGATCTTTATGAATTTAAGAGTTTTTATTGGAAAATTATAATCAGTATTTTATTTCTTGCTGTTAACATCATATCACCAAAGGATTACTGTTTTTTTTTTTTTTTTTTAGAGTATTCTGCTTTATTAACATGTATGGTCATATATAAATGATTTTCATACATAAACAAACATTTCGATAATTATTAATGCCAAGATATAATCACTAGAATTTAAAATAAAGGAGGAATAGTTTGTTTCTCTTTTATCTCCTAGTAAATATTGCCATTTTTCCCCAAAAGCTCTGATGTCATAAATTTTCCTTCTGAGGTGCCTCAAAGAAAATAAAAACAATTTTCTTAAATTATAATATCTTAAAGCTGTTTTTAATACAAATGTCTTTGCCTCTGTATTTTTCCTTTCAGTTTTGTTTGTAAATTATACACTATCAGAAGTATTCAACCACATATTATTTAAAGTCTTTCATTATATCAACTCTTTGAATACTTTGTCTTTTTCTGAGTAAACATTATATTTTAGCAAGGTATTTTTTCATAATTTTATTACAATATACCTCCATTGGTATTGAAGCTCAAAATTATTTCAACTAAGTTTTTCCCACATTTTCATTGAAGAGAGATTTTTCTTCTCAGATTCTCCTGAGAATGATATTCCTATGGAGATCACCACAGCAGAACCACAAGTTTCTGAGGCAGTATATGATTGTGTTATTTGTGGACAGAGTGGCCCCTCCTCCGAAGACCGACCTACAGGATTGGTTGTTCTGTTACAAGCATCCTCAGGTAAAATTAAAGTACTTTTTCAGTGGGAACATTTTAGAGATAAAGTATATACAACAGATTAATAAATATCTGTATTGAATGGAAGTTATATATTTGTCTAAATATAACTATAGATCTTCATGGCAATGGTTGATTTAGAATTGTATAACAAAGTTTCTTAATCTAGTTTTATCTGACTTTGCTGGACATGAGTGTTGGAAGAACTTTTTAACAGAGAGATCTCTTTTCATGTTACAGTCTTTTTCCTTAAAATGTTGTGGTGTATTACCAATGCTAGGTGGCTATTAGCTGAGTGTTCTTGGCAATTTATTTATTTTTAAAATATATTTTATTGATTTTTTACAGAGAGAAGGGTAGAGGGATAGAGAGTTAGAAACATCAATGAGAGAGAAACATCAATCAGCTGCCTCCTGAACACTCCCCACTGGGGATGTGCCCACAACCAAGGTACATGCGTTTGATCAGAATTGAACCTGGGACCCCTCAGTCCGCAGGCCGACGCTCTATCCACTGAGCCAAACTGGTTAGGGCATTCTTGGCAACTTAATTGTTCTAAAATCTGGAAGAATTTTAACGCTAGAAATATTGTAAACTTAAATATTGATTTTTTTAAGAGAGGAAGGAAGGAAAAGAGAGAAAAAGAAAGAGTTAGGGAGAGAAACATTAATGTAAGCGATACATCAATTGGCTGCCTCCTATATGAACCCCAACTGGGAATCAAATCTTTGACCTTCTGGTGCACGGGATGATGTTCCAACCAACTGAACCACACTGTCCAGCGCTGTCAGCTTGATTATTTTAATTGCATAAGGCATATTCAGGTAGATTTGCCCTTATACTTGAGCTACTAGAAGATGTCATTCTTGAAACAGCCAGCTGACAGGTATGTTTGCCAATCTATAGTTAACAAAACAAATTTTGTTTTTTTTTAAAGAATTTGTCTGAATGTTCTCTATTCTCTCCCATACTGAAGTATTTTGACGTAGGGTTATGATTAGGGTTAGAAGATATAACATTTATAAAATACACATCAAATAGCAGAGGCTCAAAATATATGAAGTAAATATAGATTAGAGGGAGAAATCTCTATATATCAAAGGCTAATATGCTAAGTTTCTCTCCCATTGTTCGACCAGTCGCTATGACATACACTGATCACCAGGGGACAGACTTTCAACGCAGGAGCTGCTGAGACACACACTGGCCATTTACAGAGAAACAGCAGCACAGTCCTGGTGCCAACAAAGCAACACTCAGCTTCTTCCAAGTGGAACATAGGTCCTGCCACCATCCTGGAGTGATAGTCCACCAAATCACAGTCAATGCTGCTGGGAATCCATGGTGTAAAATGCGGCCCACAGCCCAGACCAGCCTGGTAATGGTGGCTGTGGATGCCGGGTAATGACATCACCTAGTAACGCCCAACTTCCTCTCCCTAGCAACTAGCCTCCTTGTAGTTTCTTCAGCCCAGGAACATGACTTGCAAATATTTTACCAAATTTAACCAAATGTTTGTGAAGCATTTTTCCATGCCTCATCTCATTTGATCCTCATAGAAGTCCTGGAGTAGGAAGATAGGAGATTTGGTAGAATCCCATTTTCTTTTCATTAGCTGGGAAATGGAGATTTAGAAAGATTAGAAACTTGACCCGACTGAAAAGAAGTAAGAAATTATGGATCTTGAAAGTGACTTTAGATTTTCTCACTGCACAGAATATAGTCAAATACTGCTGCAGTTAAATATTTTACCCTTTGTTCTCTCTGTGTGATCTACAATAATAATCTGCTTCATGTTGATATTTACTGCTGCGTTGCTGACAATTACCTGAAAGAGAAGTTGAGGTGCTTCACTGGGCTGGAAAACGTTTAGCTACATCAGAAAGCAGGTCTAATTAAGCAAATTTATTCTATATATATAAAGCTAAGTTGACTCGCGCATGCACGATACACATAAAGCTCTCACTGGCACCAATCACATGTGTGTGCTTTGATCTGTCATTGTTGATTGTGAATTTGGTTGACACTTCTATTATAGAGAAAGGGCGAATAGCGATATTAAAATATTTCTTCTAATTAATTTCATTTTAATGTGCACGAATCTGTGCACCAGGCTACTAGTAGTTTTATAATGATAGTTGGAGACTTTAATCTCCCATTTTCAATAATGGATAGAACAGCTAGACAGAATATCAAAAAAAGAAACAAAACACTGAAGCAACACTATAAAACAATTAAACCTAAAAAAACCTTGAATACTCTTTCCAACAGTAGTAGAATACAGTTTTCTCAATTGTACATGGAACATTCTCCAAGATAGACAATGGGTTAGCCATGAAACAGTCTCAGTACATTTAAAAAGACTGAAATCATCCAAAGTATCATCTCTGACCACATGGAATGAAACTAGAAATCAATAACAGCAGGAAAATTGGAAAATTCACAAATATGTGTAAGTAACACATTCTTAACCAACGGGCCAAAGAAGAATTAGAAGGTACTGTGAAACAAATGAAAATGGAAACACAACATACCAAAACTTATGTGGGCGGTGAAAACAGCGCACAGAGGAAAATGTATAGCTGCAAATGCTTCCATCCAAAAAAGATCTCAAGTCAGTAACGTAACTTTACACTTTAGGAACAAGTGGACTGCAAAGCTAGCAGATAGGAAGAAATAAAGACTAGAGCAGAGATAAATGAAAATCCTAGGAAACCAATACAGAAGTGCATAATCATGGTTAACTATGTTTTAGTTGTTAGCATTTACTTGCTTCTGTCTATTCTTTTTGCCACTACTCTTCAAAACTTTGGGCCTACAGTGAGTGTTATGGCTAATTACCTTCCCTAAGAATGGCTCTTCCCATGCTTATCAGTTTTATAATAATGTATGGCACTGTATGTTTATATTCCCCTTTTTTGTGCTTTTACAATTATAAAATCCTAGTATTTGTTTTCTCCTTTTGCATATACCTCTTCCCAAGTTTTTATTTTGAAAAGTTTTATATCTTCAGAAAAGTTGGATACCTCTTACACTCACCAATATTGTCTTCTTTCCCTCTCTTATTTACTCTCTCTCTCTTCAGAAGAAAATGGCAGACATCATGACATTTTATTCCTAAATACTTCAGACAGTATCTCCTAAGAACAAGGATATTTTTACTATAACTACAGTATCATCATATCCAAGAAATTTGATATTAATAACATCTAATATTCTGTGTTAAAATTCTCTCTACTATCCCAGTAATACTTTTAGAGCAAAATCGTTTTCTTGATCCAAGAGCCAAGATTATGCATTGCATTTCATTGTCATTTCCTGTTAGTTTCCTTTAATCTAGGACAGTTTCTCCAGACCTTTAAAAAGTTTTGACGAGTCTAAGTCAGTTCTATAGAATGAGGCTCATAGTGACAGCTTGTCCTATTATTGGTGATGCCAGTGAAGTTTGATCACTTGGTTAAGGTGGTAGGTAATCTATATGATGAGCCTCTAGTAATTTACCTTTTTACTTGATTCCTCATCTGAATCAACGAATGTGTTATCTGTTTCCATTATTATTATTTTTAGTACCTAAATTTTCTCAAATTAGACCAGTCAGAACTCCTTTAGATCCTCATGACTGCCCCCTCAGTGTTTGAATTAGCCCTCGATCTTTTTTTTTATAATCCCTACCCAAGGATATGTTTTCATTGATTTGAGAGAGAAAGAGAGAGAAAAAGAGAGAGAAACATCGATGTGAGAGAGAAACATCAGTCATTTACCTCACGTATGTGCCTTGCTTGATCAGGGATTGAACCCACAACCTAGGTATATGCCCTGACTGGAATCTAACTTGCAGTCTTTTGGTGTATGGAATGATACTCCAACCAATTGAGCTGCTCGGGTAGGGCTACCCCTTGGTCTTTATTACACAAAATTCCAGATTTTTTTTTGAACACTTTTCCAACCTTAGACTCAGGTTTTTCTCTGAGGGCCTCTATTTTCTTTTCATGAGAGATAGTGTATTTAGAAATAAAGTTTATTTGTTACTGGAGTGTCATAATTTCTAGACTTTTTCAATGGACAGACTTTGGAAACCATTCATCCTCCATCAATCCATTCATCTATTGATCCTTCGATTAATCCATTAGTCCATTCATCCATCCCGAGTAAACACTCATATTTTACTGTTAATTTGAAAATTAAATATTGGCATCTTTGGAGTTTTATTTACTCTTTAGAAGAACACTAGAATATCACTTTTTTTTTAGGGTCTAATAGTGCAAAAATTAGTCAGCTGGTGATAAATAACTTGGTTCTTATGGTGAATCAGGTCTATATATTGGTTATTTAATGAGCTCTTATCTCTGTTGTTAATATAGTTTTGGGGCAGTGCCGTGACAACACTGAGCCAAAAAAGTTGCCTATCTCTGAAGAGGAACAGATTTATCCTTGGGATACATGTGCAGCAGTTCATGATGTGAGGCTTTCATTATTACAGCGTTATTTTAAAGATGTGAGTACCCTTTTTATCTGTTAGTATTTTTGTCTGCAAAACTCATAGTAATTTCACTCCAGAGTTTTATGTATATTTTTCTAACAGATGACATTCTGATTTAGAATCTGGAACTTTATTAGAAAAAATTAATATGTGAATAGTAAAGAAATGGAAATCTGTTAATAAGTAAATATTTTAGGTTATAAATGTTATATCTTTGTTTTAAATGTTATTTATTGGGAAGTATACAAATTTAACACATAAGTGTTAACTGTATTACTGGTCTGGTCTGAGGAGAAGGTGTCTGGTGGATTCTGGAGAAGCAGATGTCTCTAATTAGAGAGGTCTTGTCTAGTATAGAACAAGTGTGTGTGTGTACTACCATTTATAACTGAGTGATCTTAGTAACCTTTGTATTCTTCATTTATAAAAAGATACTACCAATTACTGTGGGAGGTTTTAATAAATATTGAGGTCGTGAAAATTGAATGAAAAGCACTTAGCACAGTGGTGGATACATTATTGAAGTCTTCCTAAAATTCCGTATTTTCCGTCTTATAAGACGACTGGGCGTATAAGACGACCCCCAACTTTTGAGAAGATTTTCCTGGGTTAAAACGTAGTCTTATATGCCAGAAAATACAGTATTAATCCATATTAGTAAATGTTTTCCTGCTCTTTTTCCACACTATAGCAGATTCAAATAAGACATCTAACAGTTACATTAATAAATGACTTAGTATTTTCAGCTAACTGCTTTTATTAAAAAGGAAGATTAATTACATTTTTATGATACATGGTCAGAGAAACAGCTTGTTTATTAACTAACAACTATCCTATATTAAAAAAGGGTAATATGCAAATTGACTGAATGGTGGAATGACCGGAACACCTGTGGCCCCTTGCCCTGGTTGGCAAACCGCTGGTGGCCCCTCTCCCCGGTCGGGCCCGCCCCCTACTGGCCCCCTACCCCAGCCGGCCTGCTCCCCATGACCCCCATCAGGGTGGGCCGGCTAGACCCCACCAGTGCACATGCACTGGTCCTCTAGTCCTGTATAATAAAAGCCTAATATGTATGCTAAGTGTTCGACTGTTTGACCAGTCACTATGATGCACACTAACCACCAGGGGGCAGATGCTCTGACCAGTAGGTTAGTTTGATGCTTGGGTCCGGCTGTTTGGGACTGAGTGAGATTGGCCAGAGAAGCCCTGGAGCCCTCCTGCGGTCCCTTCCCGGCTGGCCAGCCCAGTTGGTCCCGATTGGGACTGGGTGAGATGGCCCTGAATGGCCCGATCGGTCCTGATCAGTACTGGGTGAGACAGGCTGGACCCTCCCGCAGTCCCTCCCCAGTACTGATTGTGCACTGGTGAGGTTCTTTGGCCTGGTCTGCACCCTCTCACAATCTGGGACCCCTCCGGGGATGTTGGAGAGCTGGTTTCAGCCCAATTCCTGAGGGCCAAGCTGAGGGACCCCTACCAGTGCATGAATCCATGCACTGGGCTTCTAGTTCTAAAATGATCTAATACCAAAATTTGCTTCTACTTCAAGTGGCTGCAAATCATAAAACAAAGATGAGCAGATCTCCTGTTGTTTTTCTGATTTGTAACAGTAGAAGCCAACTCACCTGCTGTGAATAGTATTTGATTTGTGCTGCTGCACATATATTTAAATTGGCTGCGAAGACATTTTACACTGTAATTTTTAACTTTCAAATGCTCATGAAGAGTCTTGATTTAATATTGGAACTTTGTTTTACTGTTGTTAAAGTTGATTTGGTCATCTTACATTACAATGTATAAATTTCTAGTATAAAAAGAGTTTTTATGGCTCTCAAAGCTTTCATCAGATGCCGTCACTCATGTTAGATCTTATGTTGCTCTGGCTTGGCCACCTATTTACTACAGACTCTAGAGGGATGAACTCAAGTTCATTGTCAAGTAAGTACTATTTGTCAGAGGGGAAATGAAAACTCAAAATTATTTTAGGAGGAAAAGTCTAAGCCTGTTTATAGGTTGAATGGAAGGAATTAGCAGAGCAGAAGTTGAAGATGTAAGAGAAAAAGGAGATAGAAGCAATTAACTTTAACTTAATTTCAAATGAGTATGTAGTTGGCTTATATAATCTGTTTGCCTTCTTTATTGTGTATTATATTAAACCCTTGTAAATGTTAAGGCACTTTTTTGGGGTTATTCTTATGACCAAAGTTGTACTTTGGAGTGATATGTGGGGGATGCATCATGGAGAGAAGAAATCGGAGTCAAGAAGACCAATTACAATACTTCATATAAGAAATACCCCCCCCTCCCGCTGCCCCCTGCCCTCCCCCCAACAAATGTACAGACTTGAATGTTACAGTGAGAATGAAAAAGTCAGGCCGAAGTCATGAGTTATTTAGAAGACAGGATTCATATGATTTGGGAATTAAAACTGTGTTGTGAAGGAAAGGGTGTGATGTAGAGTAACTCTTTAGCTTTCTGATTTGGTGATGAAATAGATTGTGGAGCTTTTAAACCCAGAGGAAAAGGAAGAGTAATGGAGAAAATGACAAGTTCTTGACACATTAATTTTATGTTATCTGAGGGATGTCAAACTGGAGATTTCTGGTTGGCAGCTAAGTATTTGTATCTGTCAGTCAGGCAAGAGATTTAGCTTGGAGGATAGGTGAATTTACTGATTAAATCACTTAGGAGAATAGTTATAATGAGTAGAGAGTAAGCACTAAGAATAGAATCTTAAGGAGTATAAACTTTGAAGGGGTAGGGGAAGAAAAAAGAAACTTAAAAGAGCCTAAACCAAATGGTTGAAGGGTTGGAAGTAAACCAAAAGAGAGTCTCATTATGGAAGCCAAAGGGAAAGAAGACCCTTTAAGAGGGAACTTGTTAATGGCAATCACAGATTAAGTACCATATAAAACAGTTAAGATCATCAATAGCAGTATAGTTTACACTGAACTACAGTATAATATTGAGAGCTTATATTTTATGGAGAAAGGCTAATTGATCATTATTTTTCATATGAACATAGACATTTGGAAGCTAAATCTTTATGGTGTTTCTAGTTTAAAGAGATTGCCTTCGGGCTGTCAAGTCTGGTATTGCTTTATCACAAAAGTACAAAGTTATTCTTCTTTTCCTCTGGATTTAAAAGCCCCACAGTCTAGTTAGTCACCAAGTCAGAAAGCTAAGTTCAAATAAGAAATCATTCAGAGGTTTCTGTGGATATATTTAAGTATGTCTATACTTCTTTAAAATTAATTGTATTTTGTCTTTCTTTTTTTAAGAGTTCTTGTCTCTTGGCAGTATCAATTGGCTGGGAAGGAGGTGTTTATGTACAAACCTGTGGACACACATTACATATAGATTGTCATAAGTCTTATATGGAATCATTACGGGTAAGTTAATTGAATAAATTATAAAGGTGTATGTATCTTTCCCCATATTAAGTATCTTTACAGCATATATATCCCAATTCATCTGGGGTGATTTTGATCATCATGTGAACAGTCTCAACTCACAGTTTCTTCATTTCTCCAACTTTAGGGATTTTTTAGCAGCTGACTTCCAAGGCTGTCATTTTATTTTATTTTTTAAAAATGTTTTTATTAATTTTAGAAAGGAAGGGAGAGGGAGAAACACCAATGATGAGAATCTTCGATTGGCTGCCTCCTGCATGCCCCCTACTGGGGATCGAGGCCACAACCTGGGCATGTGCCCTGTTTAGGAATCGAATCATGACCACTTGGTTCATAGGTTGACACTCAACCATTGAGCCACACAGGCCAGGACATGGCTATAATTTTAGATTTATTACTCTAGTTCTGAAATATTAAGATTTATTAATATTAAGCTTTATTATCCCACCATATCATTTGATTATTTTTCAAATTCTCTTATTTTCACTCTTATTAGTATGTTTAGCATCAAGATCTTTAGTCCTTTAACCCTTGTGCATTTTTCCCGGTGCATGAGATCTCACCTAGCCTCACTTACTTATACTTTTCCCATTCTACTCCTAATACCTGTTGTTTAATCTGCCTCCTTTGATCATACACCTAGGCAACTAGCCCTGCTAGAAAAGTAATAAAATTAAGTAAATTGGCATCTCCATAAATTTGTGGTTTTCTATGATAGTGCCTTAGACTACAGCAGTGAATTTCAACTGGTGTGCCATAAGAATTTTAGTGAGAGGGACTTTTGTGTGAGCATTTAAGCATAACCAATGGACACAAAACACTGGGGGGTAGGGAGGCGGGCGGAAGGGCAGGGGGAAAAAGAGATATATGTACTAATCTTTGTAAAGCTTTATATAATTTTAAAAAATGTAAAAAA
>PVJC01014960.1:0-35688 GCA_004026665.1 Murina feae
CTTAGCTCTGCTGAGGAGGCGGGAGAGGCTCCCGCCACCACCGCTGTACTGGCAGCCATCAGCCTGGCTTGTGCTGAGCAGAGCTCCCCCTGTGGGAGTGCATTGACCCCCAGGGGCAGCTCCTGCATTGAGCATCTGCCCCCTGGTGGTCAGTGTGTCTCATAGTGACCAGTCATTCCCATTGGTTCTGCTATTAGGGTAAACTTGCATATTATCCTTTCATTATATAGGATAAAGGCCTGGTGCATGAGTGGGGGCCAGCTGGTTTGCCCTGAACGGTGTCCTGGATCAGGGTCCCTGCTGGAGTGCCTGGCCAGCATGGGTGAGGGGCTGATGGCTGTTTGCTGGCTGGCCAAGCTCCCCAGCAGGAACCCTCACCCCATGAGGGTGGGGCCATCCTGGGTGAGGGTCTGATGGCTGTTTGCAGGCTGGGCACAGCACCCAGGGACCCAGCTCCCAGCGAGGCTGGCTGGAAGCAAGTATCTGGGTTTTATTTATCTTCTATAATTAAAACTTTGTTGTCTTGAGTGGAGGCCACAGCCAGCCTAGACAAGTGGGAAGTTCAGTTTCCTCCATCACTGGGGCAAGTAAACCTTCCATGGCTGCTGATTGCCATCTTGGTTGGGTTAATTTGCATATAATTGCTCTGATTGGCTTGTGGGCGTGGCTTAGGGTGTAGCGGAGTGACACCAATTAGCATATTACTCTTTTATTAGATAGGATACAATACCAGTTGGATCCCCACACTCTCCCAGTCAGCCTTATTATATAGTTTGTGTTGGTATTTATTTTTAAGTTGTCTTTTTTAAATAATTTGATATGGATTGCTGCCACAACCAGAATAATCCTAGATATATATGTCCAAACTGCTGGCTCCTGCTTTCCATTATGTAAATATATTCAAGCCTTTCCTATGAAACACAAAATACATTACCCATTCCAATAGTACATTATATCAAGGTACCTGTATTCTCTTTCTTATTTCCTTTTCCAACCTTCTGTCTTCTTTTTCAATAATTTTTAACAAAATTGCACATCCTCAATGTCTCTATTTTCTTACTCTTCAATTGCTACTATATTTGAATTTGGCTTCTGTTCTCATTACACATTTTTAAACAAAGTTATGACAAATGACATTGTTGAAAAAATCTAATAGGCTTTGTTCAGATGCTGCTGGTTTTGAATGAAAATACAAAACTGTTCTGCCATTGCAGGCCAAACCACCACTCTAACTTGGTTGCCCACCTACCCATCTCAAGACTCTCCCTCTCTTTATTTTTGTTCACATTTAATACCTATGTCGTTCAAAAACATTATTGTTCCCCTTTGGTGTTATCTTTGGATCTTTTTTTTTTAGCGTCTTATTTATTTATTTATTTATTTATTTATTTATTTATTTATTTTTAAATTTTGTTTTATTGATTAAAGTATTACAAAGAGTATTACATATGTCTCCTTTTTGTTCTTTCCCCTTGACCTTCCCCCAGCTTCCCCTATCCCCAGTGTCTTATGTCTATTGGTTATGCTTATATTCATGCATACAAGTCCTTCAGTTGATCTCTTAACCCTCCCCCTAACCCTCCCTGGCCTTCCCACTGTAGTTTGATAGTCTGTTTGATGCTGCTCTGCCTCTGTATTTATTTTTGTTTATCAGTTTATAATGGTCTTTATTATCCATAAATGAGTGAGATTATCTGGTATTTTTCTTTCATTGACTGGCTTATTTCACTTAGCATAATGCTTTTCATTTCCATCCTTGCTGCTATAAATGGTAAGAATTCCTTCTTTTTTACAGCAGCATAGTATTCCATTTTGTAGATGTACCACAGTTTCCTCAAAAAGTTAAAAATGGAACTCCCATTTGACCTAGTGATCCCGCTTCTAGGAATATATCCCAACCAGAAACACCAATCAGAAAGGATATATGCATCCCTATGTTCTTAGCGGCACAATTTACCATAGCTAATATTTGGAAACAGCCTAAGTTCCCCTCAGCAGATGAATGGATTAGTAAACTGTGGTACATCTTTAGATCTCTTGATGTTTGTTCTCTCTAGAGCACCCCGGGCATACTCAAGGCTTCAATTGCCACATATTCCAAATCAATATTTCCTGCAACATTTGACTGCAAAGATACACACACACACACACACACACACACACACTATAGCCTTTTTAGACACTGATGAACATAATTTCAATTTCAACATTTGCCAAATATCATTCATTCTAGTCTTCATGAAGCTCACTCCACTCCATGTTCCTCATCTCAGTAAAGAGAGTCATAAGCCACACCGTGTTCCAAGGCAGCTAAGGCATCTATTAGGTGATTAAACTTATAGGACTGTGTGAGAAGGAAATTATTTAACATACTGTCTGGCCCACAATGCTCAGAGAAGAGCAGGCATGAAAAACATGGACTGAAGGAGTCAATAGAATTAAACCCATTTTAAGAAATCATGATATACATAACATACACATTCAACTTGCAAACCAGGTATATAGGCTAAAACCATACTAACTCATTTATTTAGCTTTTCACTGAAAAAAAAAATAAAACAACCAAAAAACTAAAGATAATTTAAAAAAAACCACTAAAGATAATAATCTCTTCTTCAACACAAAACCTTTTCTACCTCCCACACAGGCTGCAGGGACGGCTGAAAACCCTTTCTCATCCTTCAAATGGCACAGCAAGCACTTTGCTGTCATAAAAGGCTCTGGGCATTGATTCCTGGCTCCGGAGGGCTCCCAGGCTTCCAGAGCGTTCCTCTCAGTAAGAACAGTTATCACCTTGCATCATTAGTATTTGTATATGAGCCTGCCTCTGCTATAGACTTTCAAATCTTACTGTATAAACTTTCAAATCTTGAGTTTGAGGTCTCTGCCTAACCACCATACATCTCCTAAGTTTGATCTGATATGAACTCTCTGTGAAACATACACATTTTAAATGGTCAATGACATCCTCCCTCCCCTAACGACAAACTTGTGACCTGTGAGGCATTCCCAGAAAAGCAAAATGACTATAGCATTTGAGTGTCTCCCTTGCATTTCAGAGCTATGTAATAAAGCAACATTTTCCAGCTTATCTTACCAATAACAATAAGTATATGGAAATGTGATGCATTTTAACAATCAGGTCTTCATATCGGAACACCTGCAAACGTGTACTGGGGATTGACCCGCACCATCAGTGCGGACTGAGAAAGTTTGTTGTGAAGAACATTTGCATGTCTCAGCTGTCTTTGATTTACTCTGTAGCTTGGCTCCCAAGTAGAACCCTATGAGTTGACTTCATTTCATGAGTAATGCTCCAAGATGCTGATTGTTTGAATTAGACTCTCTCTACTCCTCATGCCATTTGCATGCAATCACTAATGTCAGCTTTCCAAGATTTAAAGGACTCTGCGGAACTCTCTGGTAGGCTCAATAGAAAATGACAAAGAGTGGCAGTAGGAAGGTGACTAAGTCCAGTTAGTTTCCAGAAAGTGTGTTTTCTAGGTCTTGGTTCAGATTTTTTACCCTCTTTTATACAATAATCACAATACAAGAATCAAGGGACCCAGCCTAACTTTAACTCAGTGACCACCAATGTCTTCATGAAAACATTTACATTACTTTACCACAGATGCCATTAAAAAATAAAATATAAAAACACCCTAGCCAGTTTCTTAGTGGTTAGAGCATTGGCCTGCAGATGGAAAGGTTACAGGTTTGATTCCGATCAAGGGCACGCATTTCAGTTGCGGATCCCTGTCCCTGGTCAGGGTGTGTGCAGGAGGCTACCAGTTAATGTGTCTCTTACATCGATGTTTCTCTCTGTGTGTCTCCCCCCTCCCTTCCATCCTCTCTAAAAAATACATGAGGAAAAATATCCTCAGGTGAGGATTAACAACAAAAAATAATAAAAACTTAAAAACCACAAGTTTGATTTCTTAAAAGCAACATACATTTGTTATCATTCTGGAGGTCAGAAGTCCAATAATGGTCACACTGGGCTAAAATCAGCTGAAGGAAATTTCTTACCAGAGTCTCTGAGGAAGAATGCATTTTCTTGCCTTTTCCAGGTTTTAGAGGCCGCCCACTCCCTTTGGCTCAAAGGTCCTTCCTTCATCTTCATCTGCAAGCCAGCAATGTTGGGCTATTTCTCCGACTTGCATTTCTGTGGTTCTCTCTTCTGCTTCCACTTCTAAGGACTGCTGTGATTACCTGTGCCCACCTAGTTCATCCAGGATAATCTCCTCATATTGACATCAGCTGATTAGCAGCCTTGATTCCAGCTGCAACAGTATAACCTCAGGTTCTGGGGATCAGCACGTGGACATTGGCAGGCCATTACTCTGCCTATTACAATATGTAAGAAACATCTCTGTTGAAAGTTTCCAGGGAAAACACAGGATGCACCAATGTATTTGAATTTCAAATAAACAGTACATGTTTGGGGGATATAAGTATTTCCTATGCATTCTTAGTATACCTAAAACATCCCATGAGACATATATTTTTAAAATCCATTATTTATGTAAAATTCAAATTTAAATGGTGTCTTGTATTTTTAAATGACTTTATTTATTTACATTTTATTTTATTTTTTCATCACCACTTATCCCCTCTATGCATTCTTCCATCTCCATCCACCTCTATCTCCTTCCCATAAATAATAGAAAGAGAGAACTCATGGACATGACTTGTACTTTCATTTGAAAAATCTGGCATCCCTACCAGAAATAGAAGTAAGTAATTCTGGTTTGAGATCCAGACACAAAAGTACCAAAAGACCTAAGACAGTTATTTCTGTGACTTTGATACTTATTACAGTGTTGTATATTAAAGTGAAATTTATGGCCCCAGCCTTGTGGGAATTGTTAAGCAAAATGTAAAATATCTTTTCTATAAAATAATATATATCAATTAAAATGTTATTTTATTGATTCTCTTATTGAACAGAGAAACTTCATGTGATAATGTTATGAGAAAGCAGGAAATAAAATTACATACAAAGTATAATTATAACATAAATAAAATAGTTTAGGCCCATAAAGATACTGGAAGCAATGGTTCTAAAATGTCAAGAGAGGTTTCTCTTTCTTGGTTAGGTGATTGCTTAAACCTCCACGTTGTGGTTAGTCCTTCCTTAAGTTCTTTCATGTACTGCTTTCATTATATACAGATATAGTATGTGACATGAGCAGATAATGGTAACGTTTTTCCTGATTCTCAAAAAGATGTTATTTTGATGCTAGAGCTAGTTAGGCTCTATTGGAGAAATATAGGGATAATTTGCATATGCAAAATTTATTTACCATTATTAATAGAAAATATTATACAGTGTGCATCATGGTCATTTTATATTTTTTAAATATTTTATTCAGTTCAAAACTAAACAGGGAAAATATGGAGTCTCTGTCTTTTAAATTAAATTCATTCAAATGTCTATTGGTTTAATAACACTTGAGAGAACACATCACATAGTGAGTGTATAAAGCTGCGATACAATCACTCACATAACAGCCTCAGGAATCACTGTCACACAACTTCAATAGCTTCGCTAATAATCAACATTTGTGAGGGTCTGGTCATTTCCAGCAACTTGCTCTTTTGATTAATGGCTTGAAAGTAAAGCCAGCTGTTAATTATGTTAACAACCAATTCCTTGGGAATCATCATAATCCATTTTAATGGGCTGACAATTATTATTAATCAAACCCAGAGAACTGAAGAAGTGCTACAGATTTGAAAATTCAGCTTTCCTGAGCATCAGAGGATAAGATATGTATGATAGCAAAGAATGACAGCAAGTCATCTTTTTAATGGAGAAAGTAGAGTTTCTTCCTAATTATGTGTAGGCCTTTGATTGTGCTATTCAGCTGAGCCTACTTCCATGATGCAAAGGAGCCAGCCACAGAGTGGAAAATGTTTTCGTCACCTCCCTTTTTCAACAAAATGCACTTAACTTTTAACAAGAAAACATGTAACAAGAATTCGTTGTTTAGTGCATTGTAGGAAAGAAAAGGGATGCTAGATAGAATTCAGTAAGAACATAAAAACAAATAAAACCTGACATCATGGGCATAGATTTAAGAAAAAGGTTATTGGAAGAAGAAAGACACCGAAAAGAAGGCCCAAAAGAACTTTGAGTTTTTCCTCTTGCACTCACCCTCTATTATTTACTACTTCTAATCATTTGTCTTTTGTAAGTAGGACAAATGACATTCAAAACCATTCATATCATAGAGAATGTCACATGGATTAATTCCTAGCCCTGGAGCCACAGGCTTTAATGATGATAAATATTTGGTACATTTGATAAAGTCTCAAGTGAAAGACTATGAATACATTCCATTTGGCATTTCCAGTTAACAGATCTATGTCAATAGCCTCCCTTCCTTCCTTCCTTCCTCCCTTCCTTCCTTCCTTCCTTCCTTCCTTCCTTCCTTCCTTCCTTCCTTCCTTCCTTCCTTCCCTCCTTCCCTCCTTTTCTCCTTCTTTCCTCCAATGCGTTAGCCAGATCCTTCTTTGCAGAAGTCTCTGTTGTAAGTGCTATAGGTACATAGATGGGCAAGAAAGATATGGCCTTGCCCTGCAGATGCTTATAGTGTGTTGAGAGAGTAGGGGTAGCAAGAGAGTAAGTGAGTACATAGTTCAAGTAACTCTAAGTGGATGATAGGAATTGTAGAGCAGGTTAAAAAGTGATTTGATAGACTCCAGAGTGGACAGGAACGTAGTGTCACTTTAAGACAAGGGAAGAGTCCCTAAGAATGTGACATCTGCACACAAGCCTGAATCTCTAGAAGGCAAAGACATGGGGAAACAGCCTTCTGGGCAGAGGGTGCTACTACAAGATTTCTGATATGAAGGGCTTTGGGGGGTTTGAGGACTAAGAGAGACCTGTGGGCTAAGAACATAGTTCACAGTAAGGGGGAGAGTATGAAATTAGCACTGTAGACAGACAAAGCCCAGATTTCAGAGGGCCTCCATGGCCATAGGAAGGAAGGGTTTGTTGGATTGCACTGGGAAGCAATTGGTAGAGTGTTTAGTAGGGCAGTGACATGATCTTCGCATATTCCTAAGAACAAAGGTTTTGCAGTGGATAATGGCTGAGGTAATGGGTGGTAGAGATAGATATAGGAGTAGATTCTAAAATCAAATCATGTTTTCATCACCTTCCTTTTTCAACAAAATGTACTTAACTTTTCACAAGAAAAGAGCTTGGCTTCGAATTGATGCACATTTATTTATCTAATACTAATTTTTTCTGTAAAACTGATTATATAAAAATTTCTCAATTAAAAAATGCCCAGTTATGTATCAGAATAATCATCTATCCTAACCTGCTTGTCTCTGAAGCAAAAAGATAGTTTTCTGGTTGCATATGCAGGACTCTCAGCACAGACAGGGTGTTAGGATAGAAGCAAAGATCAGACACCACAAGATATTAGTCAGGAACTTGCCCACAATCGGGTGATAATTCATCTATATTGCCTCCTTAATGCCTTTGGACTGCAGCCTTACTATCTTTACATCAGTTGTTATATCCAAAGGCTTTTGATAAGCATCTGACCACCTAGAAAGAGGTTCCTCCTATGGAAGGTTTGGAAAATATTACCGGGGATTTAAAAAATGATAAATTCCCATGAATTCTTTTATTGAATTATGAAGAGTTTGATATCAGGGATCTTGGAAGGAATTGTTCCAGATATGTAAGTTAATTTGGGGAAGGAATGTAACTAGAACTTAGGTCCTTGATTTTTTTTATACTCTGTTATTTTTATGACATCACAGACCCAATCCTGATTTAGTTTTTGCGGAAATTCGGACTCATCCACCTGTCAGAGCTTCTTCCAGGTACTGTTTCCCTCATTAATGTGAAGAATAAGTCAAGTGGTCACTTTAGCCTATGTTTATCAATCAAGTCTTAAAACAGACAAAAATACCTTTTGTAGATGTAAAGGTCTTAGGAAAGTATCTTCTGTAAGATATACTCATACATATATACTCAATGCTATATATGAATCAGAAGCTTTATATTTTCCATGGGCTTTGTCATAGATCATTGTTTCATAGGAAAATAAATATGAACCAGAATTTAAGAGAAACTCTGAAAAAAAGATACTGACCCTAATTAAGAAATGATGTACTTACTGTTTTGCTTGATATATAATTGTTCTTCCCTGGTTAGGACAATATTAGACTTTGATGCTCAAATAATATGTAAGTACTGGGCCAAGCTCTTTATCAATATTTCTGCTAATAACAGTGGTGTTGGTAAGAAGCTAGCCTAACTCCTTGCTCTTACAGAAGAGAACACAATGACCAAGATACCAGAGGCCTGGTTGCTAATTCTAACCATATTCTAGAAAGTTATGTCATCTGAGGGGAAATACTGGTATTGGTCATTGTAAGTCCTCGGTTTTCCATCTGTAAAATGAGATGGTTATAGGAAAAACTTCCTAAAGTCCTTCTTTATTTCTATGATGTTGCATAAGTACAAAGAGTCAAAGACTGTCAAGTGAGTGCTAACTGTGTCACTAGACAGCTATGTGACTTTGCATATATCTCCTTCCCTCTCTGAGCGCCAGCCTGTTGTTTATCTATATATATAATGGACTAAGTCTTGCTCTGTCCCTAATAGACTTAAAATTCAATTTAATAACTACAAAGAAGAGCAAGGATGAAGGCTTACTCTGTTCCTTATAGATTTCAAATTCAATTTAATAACTATCAACACACGTCCAGACCTCCTGCCTATTAAATATATGTTTACATATTTAGCAGCTGGGTATGCATCACACATTGTGATATGAGAAGATACCATAGACAGGATAATGTATAGCCAGTATTAAAGAAATATATGTATTTTTCTAGGTTTGAAAAATAATAACCTGAAAAGATATATATTGAATCTCTAATTATTTATGATATTTTAACCAATTGGAAATCCCTAAATATAGTATTTTATAAGATACCCATATATTTCTAATTGTATAACATTACCTTAGGATAAAAAGGTACATGGGTGCTCAATAATAATAAATGCTTTTGGTACAGATTTTGGAACTACAGAAAAATATAAAATGTAACTCATCTCTAGTTCTATCACTGTAGGCCATCTATATTATCATATTGGGGTACTTTTCTTCTGTATTTTCATATCCTATCTAATAACAGAGTAATATGCAAATTAGGCAACATTCTGTCACAAAGATGGCCATCCTCATAGCCACAAAATGGCCTCCCCCATAGCCATAAGATGGCAGCACCCATAGCCACAAGATAGCAGCACCCAGTACAGCTCAGCCCTGCCACTGAAGTGGTCAGGCCTATAAGCCAGGCAGGTGGCAGGGGAGACAGAGGCCCATAGGTTGGAATACGTGATCAGAGGGGGCTTGGGTCCCCTGTTTAAGCCAGAAGCCTTTGCCAGAGGCCTCAGGCATGGGCAAGAGTGAAGCCAGTGATCAGAAAGGGCAGGGGCAGAGCCAGTGTTCAGAGGGGTATGAGGGTATCCTACCCAGGCATAAGGCCTGGGCCAGAGGCCTTAGGCCTGGGCAGGGGCAAGGCCAGAGATTGCAGGGGCCTGGGCTCCACAGAGCCAGCAATTGGAGGGGCAGGAGAGGAGCCTGTGATCACAGGGGTCTGGGCACCCGTAAAGCCAGAAAAGCAGGGGCCTGGGGGTCCCCTGCCCAGGCCTGTAGCCTTGGCCAGAGGCTCAAGGGTGGATCCAGCAAAGGAGGGGTCTGGGGGTCCTCTGCCCAGGCCTGTACCCTTGACCAGAAGCTACAGTGGGGCAGGGATGGAGCTGGTGATCTCAGAGCCTGGGCAGGGGCAGAACCAGTGATCAGAGGGGCAGGGGCAGAGCCTGTGATCACAGGGGTCTGGGCAGGGGTGGAGCCAGCAATGTAAGGGTCTGGGAAAGGGCGGAGCCAGCAATGCAGGGGTCTAGGGGTCCTCTGCCCAGGCCTGTAGCCTTGGCCAGAGGCTGTAGTGGGGCAAGGGTGGAGCCCATGATCAGAGGGCCCTGGAGGTCCCCTGCCCAGGCCTGCAGCCTTGGCCAGAGGCTGCCAATGGGGCAAGGGCAGAGCCAGTGATGGCAGAGGGCAGGATCAGAGCTGGTAATCACAGAGACCTGGGCTCTGTGAAGGCAGTGATTGGAGGGGTCTGGGGGTCTCCTGCCCAGGCCTATAGCCTCGGCCAGAGGTTACAGGCCTGGGCAGGGGTGGAGATGGGATTGGAGGGGCAGGGGTGGAGCCAGTGATCTGAGTGAACTACAGAGGAAACACCTTTTCTTACCACTCACTGGCTAAGCTCCCTGTATGCCACTGGGAATATTCTTAGTAACTTGGGTAATAAGAATCCCTAAAGGTGATCTAGGGTTTTTCCACCACACTCCTGGGGAAAAAAAAATGAAGGTCCACTGCTGGAGAGCTAAGAAATATGATATCCTGCCCTAGACAGTTTGGCTCAGTGCATAATGCCTCAGCCTGCTGACTATGGGGTCTGGGTTCAATTCTGACCAAGGGCATGTACCTAGGTTGCAGGCTCTGCCCTGGCCAGGGCCCAGGTCAGGGCATATGCATGAGGCAACCAATCAAAGTGTTCCTCTCACTTTGTGGTTTCTCTCTCTTTTTCCCTTCTCTTCCACATTCTCTAAAAATCAATGGAAACATATCCTCAGGTGAAGATAAAAAAGAAAGAAAGAAAGAAATGTCATAGCCTGTGAAAGACACATCTTAAAAATGCCTGAAGAAAGTTGTCATTTTTTCATGGTGAAGTGACTGAAGTCCATGTTAATGAAAACACCTTGGTGGCTGTGGTGACTGGCAGTGGCTGTAGCAGTGGGGTGATGAGGCTGGTGGCTTCCCCTGATTAACCTGGTCACCACCCACAAAGGGAGGCCAGACTGTGACTTAGGCCCACTCCCCAAGGGCAGCAGGGAGAGGGCATAAGCTGTTGGTAGGACATCCCCTGAAGGCTCCCAGTATGTGAGAGGGGGCAGGCTGGGCTGAGGACCCCCCCCCCTCATGCACAAAGTATGTGCACTGGGCCCCTAGTGTGTATATAATTTGGATTATTATATAAATGCTTAGTGTCATTATATATATATATATATATATATATATATATATATATATATATATATATATTTGTTTGTTTTAAGTGTGTCCACATAATTTTTAATACCTTTTCTTAGAGAGCTTTCTTGGCATTAATAAAAAAGGCAACTCTTACATCATTTAAAAAAATGTTTTTATTGACTTTAAAGAGAGAAAGGAAGAAGTAGAGAGAGCGAGAGAAACATCAATAAGAGAGAAACATCAATTGGCTACTTTCTGTATGCAACCTGGTATGGAGACTGCAACCCAGGAATATGCCCTGATCAGGAATATAACTAGTGACTTCTTGGTGCAGGAGACAATATCCAAGCAACTGAGCCACACTGGCAAGGGCTCATTGAAATTTTTTTCTACTTTCTATTCTTTGCTTCTAAATATGCCTTTGATTTTCTATTTTTCTAATATTTTATATTACTTTTTTGATCATTGCTATATCATATTATACACAATTCATTCATGTATCAAACACTTAGAGTGCTTTCCATGTGCCTAGCAATGTGCTAACAAATAAATGTGATAAATAAATGATACTTAGTCCCTCCCTTCAAAAAATTTACATTTGAAAGACGGGTAAGGATTGTAACAGGTATCATTGTGCAAATGATGATGATGATGATGATTGATGATGATGATGATGATGATGATGATGATGATGATGATTAAGAAGAAGAAGAATTAGGAGAATAAAAAAAAACAGAAAAAACTTTAATCTCTGAAGTAGTGTTGATGAAAGGAAGAAAGAAGTAAAGTTAGAACTGCATCTGAAATAAGCAGTGGGCATTTATCAGACCAAATATGTGCGAAAAGCATGTATATGCAAATACATAATGAAAAATCCACGGTGATCGGGGAAATGTCTAGAATTTCCCAGACTATCTCAAACAAGAGTCAGAATGAGTGACTGGGAAGGAGCTAATAAAATAAACTAGAGTCAACCAGAAAGCCATATGGAAACGGATTTTGAAAAACTGTCTAATAACAAAGCCAACAATGAAGATAACACTTACTGAATATTTGCTCTAGGCTAAGGACAGTGTTTACCACTGACTACTCTGGGATTCCAACTATTACTATGCTCATCTTAGAGATGAAAAAGCCTGAGTAACAGAGACAAAAAGTAACTCAATGACACCAGGCTAATGGCAAAGCTGGAGCTTGCCTCCCCAGGCAGTGTTCTCACCAATCTCTTAGCCAGAACTCCACAAGGCCTGTCTGTCACCACAGTGTGCCTCTCCATAGGCATCAAAGAAATGTAAGAATAGAAGTGAGAAACCCATGCATCACAAAGACCTCTCTATTGGGAAGAAATATTTGTTTCTTCCTGCGGCAAGCTCCCTTGCCTCCTATACTGTGGCATTCTTGAATTACAATCAGGAAAACTCCTTTGATTTATATTTAGCTGAATTTGCTTCCCAGCACACGTCTAGAGTAAGTTCCCTTCAATTGTTTAAAGCTTTGTTTCTTGACCACAGGCCAAGAAAAATGCTTTTCTCAACAACTTCCCTCATTTATCATGTTTGTTCTGGGTCCTCAAGCAAATACCCATATTTCTTCTGTGATATTAACTTATTTATAGTAATGACAATATTTGCATAGTGACTTCACCCATGGATGTCATAGAATGTTCAAATAATATTAATCAAGTGTTGAATGTCATAATTCTCAGGACTGAGCCTATGGTTTACATGTGGACCTTGCCTAGTAAATAAAGGAGCCATTGGCAAGCTCATTAGCATTTCAGTGGTGTGACTTCAGTGGTACACTTGCAGGGAAAGGGTTCTGGGTTGTGGGTTGCAACCTTTGACTATGATCTACTTATGAGACTAGGTTATGAGGCTAAAGCTTTGTCCCCAAAGCTAAACTCAACCCAGAGTCTTCTTACTCTTTCGCTAACTGCTTAAACCAACTGGATTTTTTTCAAACGCACTTGGAGTATTTTTTCCACTTTGTGTTTCTATACCTTATTGCAGACATAGAAATATGAATCACTTGGAAAATGCCTAAGAGAAGGTAATAAAGTGATTAAAAGATTGAGAAGTAGGTCACAAAAAAACCCCCAAACTAACAAACAACCAAGGGGAGCCAGAGACAAGCAAAAAGAAAAAGGTACTTAGTAAATGTTTATGTTCCAGAAGTGATGGTATAAAAGTGGAGGCAGTGAGTATGTGTCCTCTCTTCTCATTTAGACAAGGAAAAAGAAGGTGTGCTAATGGTGAAGTCTGAGGCATTAAGGTCAGACTTAAATATAAATACTATATATATATATATATATATATATATATATATATATATATACACACACACACACACACACACACACACACACATATACATATATACACATACACACACTGAATGGCCAGATTATTATGACCACCTGACGTCTGTAGGCAAATTAGCTATAATTTTGTGCTAAAGTTGCCAGAGGACCAGACCATTATAAATAGGGAAATAGGGAAGAAGGTTGCTTACCACAACAGTAGAAGTGATTTTTTTCTGAAGATATGGGTAAACAATGCAATTTAACAGCCTTTGAATGTGGGAATATCTACTCTAATAAAAGAGTAATATGCAAATTAACCATCACTCCGAATCACCTAAGCCACGCCCACCAGCCAGGCCATGCCCACCAGCCCATCAGAGCAGCTGTATGCAAATTAACCTAGCCGAGATGGAGGCCGGCAGCCATGGAGCTAGAGCAAACAGGAGGCTTCCATTGCAACTGCTTGCCTAGGGTGGCTAGGTTTCTGCTCAAGGCAACAGTGTTTCAAATATAGAAGCCATGGAGCTGAAGCAAACAGGAGGCTTCTTTACCTGCCTAGGCCTCCACTCAAGGTAACAAAGTTTCAGTTATAGAAGATAAATAAACCCCAGAGACCTGATTCCAGCCAGCTTCGCTGGGACCTTGGGATGACCTTTGACTATGATCTACTTATGACTAGGAGCTGTGTGCAGCCAGAAAATGGCCCTCAACCCCATCACCCAGGCTGTCCAGGCACCCCAGTAGAGACCTAAACCCTGAAGGGACCGTGGGAAGCCTGAAAACGGCCCTCAGCCCTTCACCCAGGCTAGCCACACCTCCATGAGTTGAGGGTCTCCACTGGGGGGCTTGGCCAGCCTGCAAACAGCCATCAGCCCCTCACCCAGGCTGGCCAGGCACGCCAGCAGGTGGACATCTCCCAAAGGATCCCCGACTGCGAGAGGGCACAGGCTAGGCTGAGGAACCGCCCCCCACCCCCCACGTGCACAAAATTTTGTGCATTTGGGAGGTCCCTCAGCCTGACCTGTGCCCTCGTGGCTTCTATAATTGAAAGAATATTGCCTTTTTAGTAGCAGCCAGGATGCAGTTTGCTTCAGCTTGAGGCTTCTATAATTGAGACAATGTTGCAAATATGTTATTGCCTGGAGCCAAGAGAAGCCCAGCCGGCTAGCCGGCAAACAATTTTACTCCTGCTACAATGGAAGCTGCCTGTTTACCCAGCTCCATGACTACCGGCCTCCATCTTGGCTGGGTTAATTTGCATAAGTCACTCTGATTGGCTGGTGGGTGTAGCTTAGGTGTCCCAAAGAAATGGTCAATTTCAATATTACACTTTTATTAGATTAGATAATATACTATAATATATGAGAAAATATTATAGTATCTTCTCTCAAAAATATTTTAACATGACAATTTTTTTATTTAATGCAACATACATGATGCCTCAAGAACATAAATACTGTGGCAATAGAGATAAATAAGCCAACAAGCAGTTTATGGGTAAAAAAGGACAATATGGAATTATTGTTCCCTGAATAAGTGCTAATATAGAGATAACTAGAAGGAGGGATGTTAGCACTGATATATCCAAAATATCATTACAAACTGGAAGCTAAAGTCAAAAGGTAGAATTAAGTATGTAGGAGTCATCAGGTTATAAGTTTCATTTGTTTTTGTTTTTTTTCTAGCTCACTATCTTTTCAAAAAATTTTATTTTATCATTATTTTATTTGCCCCCAGCACCATTTATTCCTCCTATGCCTTCTTCCATCTCCACCCCTGACCCTCTACAATCACTACAATGTTGTCCGTGTTCATGAGTTCTTTGATGTTTTGAGGAAATAAGAATGAGTGAAATCTCCAAAGAATATTCAACAAATACTGAGTCTTTGTTTTGCTGAAGTTAATCATATGAGATCCCATGTTTTCTGGTTTGTTAATCATATGAGACCCCATTGTCTCTGCTGATACATCCTTTATCTATCTTCCAATAGACAGCATAAATTACAGGGTGTGTGCCAGAGATAGCCAATATACTAGTATGTTTCTCTCTCACATTGATATTTTTCTCTCTGTGTCCCTCTCCCTTCCTCTCTTTCTCTCAAAATCAATTAAACATCTTTAAAAAATTGCTCCAGCAGGGAATTGCAAATACTCTTAAAAAAGAGAAAGGAAGAAACCCTCAGTAGAGAAACAGATAATATAAAATAGAATCAAATTAAAACTTTGAACTAAAAAGGTATAGTAACAACAACCACAACAAGAAACATCACTAGATGATCTCAAATACAGAATGGAGATGACAGAAGAAAAATCAGTAAGCTGGAAAACCTATCCAATGGAACCATCTAGTCTGTAAAACAGAAAGAAAACAGATAGAAAAAAAATATTGGAGGACCTCAAAGACCACAGACATCTCAGGAACTAAAGCAAACCTAACATTCATGTGATCAGAGCCCCAGAAGAAAAGGATAAAATTAAGTCTGAAGAGAATATCTAGGTGATATTGGCATAAGGATAGAAATACACAGTAAGAGAATAGTGTATGTTCCAGAAATAGAACACTTGATTTTTGTTGAAAATACTGGAGTAACTTAATGCAAAAAAAAAAAAAAGAGAGCGAAAGATATTTTCAATATATGGTGCTAGATCTAGATATCCATATTTTTAAAAAATAATAACCTTATATCTTTATATATATATATATATATATATATATATATATATATATATATATATATATATATTAGGGGCCCAGTGCACAAAAATTTGTGCACTCGGGGGGTGGGGGTCCCTCAGCCTGGCCTGTGCCCTCTTGCAGTCTGGGGACACCTCGGGGGAGATGTCTACCTGCTGGAATGCCTGTCCAGCCTGGGTGAGGGGCTGAGGGCCATTTTCAGGCTGCCCACAGCCCCTTCAGGGTTCGTGCACTGGGGGGTGGGAGGGCTGGTGAGTGCAGATGAGGATGTTTCTCACCGGAGGGCCCACAATCCCACACGCCTGGTGGGTCACCACTGCTGAGGGAACACACCTGGCGCAAGAGCTGGGTGGCAAGCCAGGGGCAGACGCTGGTGCAGGATCCCTCAGTGGGGCCCTGCTGCTGAGCAAACACACCCGGGGTGGAGCCGGGCAGCGACTGGCTTCGGTTTCTCCACACTGTGCAGCAGACGCTCCTGCACGCCCTGTGGAGACCCCAGGGGGGTGGATGAAGGTAGTGGACCCTGGACGGGTGCTCCTGCATGCCCCCCGAGGAGGCACCCGGGGAAGAGCCAGGCAGCAGACCCAGGACAGGCATTCCTGGACACCCCATGGAGGCCCCTGGAGCAGAGCCAGGCAGCGGACCCAGAACAGACATTCCTGGATGCCCCAAGGAGGCCCCAGGCCGGACACCTCCCCCACACTGAGCTGACACACCTGGCACAGCTATGCCGGCCACAGAGGCTCCCAGTGCAGAGCCACCCTGCCAGCCTCCATCTTGGCTGGGTTAATTTGCATACAGCCGCTCTGATTGGATGGGAGGCATGGCTTGGCTGGTGGGCGTGGCCATGAGCAGAGGCTCAGCCAGCCTAGGCAGGCAGTTGCAACAGAAGCCTCTGGTTTCCTCTAGCTCCATGGCTGCCGGCCTCCATCTTGGCTGGGCTAATTTGCATACAGCCGCTCTGGTTGGCTGGGAGGCGTGGCTTGGCTGGTGGGCGTGGCTTAGGTGTCTCGGGTAATGGTCAATTTGCATATTGCTCTTTTATTTTATATATATATATATATATATATATATATATATATATATATATAGTAAGATCAATATATATAAATTGATTCTGAAATGAAACATGACCTAAACATAACATCTAAAAGTTATAGAAGAAAACATAAAAAGAAGCCCTGTGATATGGAAAGTAAGATGTTATTAGACCTAGAATCAAAAGAAATAAATTAATAAGTTACATTTAATCAAAAATTGTAAAATTTTGGGGGTTTTTTGAAAGACACTATGTGAGGATGAAAAGACAAGCTGACAAGCCACATCCTGGGAGAAAATATTTGCCAAGCATGCGTATAACAAGAGACTCTATATAGATTATATAAACAGTTCATAATAAGAAACCAATCTGATTTTAAAAATGGGCAAAACTTTGAACAACACTGTACCAAATAAAATACTCAAAACAGCTAATAAGCACATGAGAAAGTACTCAGCAATATTAGTTTTGGGAAAATTAAAATTAAAGCCACTGGAGACAACAATATTCTCACTTAAATGGCTTAAAATAAAAAGACTGAAAATAGCACGTTTTGGTAAAGAAGTGGAGCAGCTGCAATTCTGACACATTTCAAGGGGTGTAAAATGTGCAAACTGCTTTGGAGTACCTGAGGACTGCTTTGGGAGGGACTTTAACACTTCTGAATGAAAGAATTTCCACTCCTAATTATGTACCAATAGAAATGAAAATATGTCCACACAAATTTGTTTACTAGAATGTTCATATTCGATTTATTAATCATCTCACTTCCAAATTAGAAACAACCTAGTAATCTATCAATAGGTGAATAAATAAACTGTGCTCTTCATTCAATTCATTCATTCAACTACCATTGAACAACACCAACAACAAAAATGTATGAATCTCAAAAACTTTATGATGGGCGAATGAAGAAATAGCCAAATAGTACATACTTTCAAAATCCTAGAACAGGCAAAACAAGTCAATAGTGATAGAAAGTAGATCTGTGTTTACTTCATCTGGAATGTGATTTGGCAACTGATATTAAGGAGAACAAGGGTATGTTTTAATTGTTGGAATGTTGTCTATCTCAACTATTGTGAGGTATACAACATTCTATACATTTTTAAAAATTTACTAACTTGTATAATTAAATGAAAGTATTTTATTGAATATAAATTATACCTTAATCAAATTATATATATTTAAGCATACACATATACACACCAATACAACTTGATATAAATGTGTGTTACATGTGTGTACATAGAAAAAAAGAGAATTAAACTTTATAATTTGCCCTAAAGAAATATATTCATAGCAACATAATTCTAGAAAATCCACTAATATAATGTACTACACAAAATAAGAAAACTAATGGCCACATAATTAGATACTTTGAAAACCATAAAAATAATAATTGCATTTCATTATCATCAGTTATACATTCAGTGGCTTCCATTATTTTTTTATTTCAAAATCAACTATTAAATGCAGTAAGTAATATATTGTTTAGAGATGCTTACCATAGCAACCGATAGAGTGAATACTGCATTTCTAAGGCAAACAATCTTCTCCTGATGTAACAATTTTATAAAACTGAATTACTATTTTAAGATGCCCTTAAATTAAAATATTTTAGTTGCTTTAGACACATATGGAAATACTATATTTCATTTTTTTCTGCAAACAGAAAGATGGTTGTCAATGCTAATGTCCTTTGTAAGCAAATTTGGAATGATCTCCTAGATTAGCCTTTTATGATGTTCTTGCTTCACTATTAACATGGTTGTGATATTCCTTAACAGGCACATTTTTACATCTTAATTGACTATTAAATATATGAAAAAACACATTTGGTGTAAATGATATTTGATAGGGGTGTCCTTTAGTGACAATTAATTATTTCAACCCTTGATAATATCCCTGGGTCTCTAGAGATAGATGGGGAAAAGGCAACTTTCTTTTCTCTTTTTTTTTTAAACATCTGGGTTTGGGTTAATGTTGCTTTTAAAGTAAAATTGTGTCGCTTATTTCCCTAGTTTTAAATTTTTAAAAAAGGTAACTTGCATTTCAAAGATAATTTGAGATTTTCAAGTCATATAATTTCCTCTTTTCTTTTTGTATAAAGGTATAAAACACCCTGAAAAAAGTAACAAACCCAAATTATGGAGACAAAATTGGGCACTATTTTTATTTTATAGCTAGTAATGGCATATACTCTTCAACTCACATTTTCACTTCAAACAGATTTATTAATAAAATTTGAAGGACTTAATAATTTTCAAAAATAAATGTTGCCTCCAAGAGTCAAGGGCATTTGTGTTACGAGCCAAACCTGTCTTTTGTGGTCTAGATGTGTCTGATGAGAATTCTGCAACATGACATTTTCATTAAGGTTAAGAATCATTGGATTGAATGTGGATGTAAACTCTAATTTAAAAAAAAATAATTAACAAAACATAAAATAAAGGTTTATTTTATTTCCCTGGTATCATTTATTCTTCGTTTGAACCAGGGGAAGGGAATGTCTGGCCCGGGGGGCAGATAAGGCCCACAAAATTATTTGGTCTGGTCCTGCCAAGGCATTAAGAGTGAGTTTGACCAAATATAGGAGGCGACATTTTAAGCTGATCATTTTGTATGGCCTGTGAATGATATTATAAATATCCAAATAGTTCTCAGCAGAAAAAAGGTTCCCCACCCCTGATACAATTGTCTATTTCATGTTGCTCTACAGAGTGGTGTCGGTGCTGGCCAGCTATCATGCTAACGCACCACTGAGTCTACCCACGGTCCTCTGTTTGGTGAAAATAAGTCACAATGCCTGGTTTTCACTTTCTCCTACTGGCTCAGGAAATATCATACGAAAGGTAAAAAATGAGTGCTTTCATCATTCTCCAACCTGCGTTTTCTCCTCACCTGACCCAGCCCTATCACAGATATCACAGATCTTAGTGTATATTGAATATCTTGGTATTTTTCTAATTAAAGGTGGTTGACCAATTCCCTGGACAGTGCAAAAACCCTTCAGGTCCTAAAAAGAAATCACTTTCAAATAAAAAAAGACCCAGTAAATAAGTTAGTTTGAGGCCCCAAAGCAATTATCATTACAGCAAAGTGTCTTACTGAAAGTCTATTGTGAGCTGGCTAGTTTTGGTCTTTTAGTAATTGGGAGGCACACAGCAATTTTGATCCCAAACATTCACACAAAAAATTATTTATCCACCTGGTAATGACATTTAGGTAGATATATCAATGCTAGAGGTGCCTAAACAGCAAGAGTATTTGTCACTTGTCAAAATTTTGTGGAGAATGAGATGATTTTATTTTATGCTATGTTTATAGAATTCAAATTATACTGACAATTACCAAGAATTTTAAGTAATACAATTCAATTCAGGATCTGAGTCTTCACTTGAAATTAAGCACTGAGCTTAACCTCAGAAGGGAGGTTATTACTGAGGCGGTTAAAATACAAGGAATTTAAAATTAATTAGGAAAAAAGACAAAAATCCCACTACCTAAAGCATAAGCTAAATTTTGTAAACAAAATGCAAAGAGCAATGATGTACAGTGAAGGAGAAATTACAGAATCTGGACGTGAAAAACAGCAAGAAAGGGAAAGCTTTTATGGAGAAAGTGACACTTGAGGTGGTCTTTAGGAGACATTACTTCCACAGGCAGAGTTGGAACATGAGGACTTCGTAGGAAAAGGAAAGAGAATGGTTGAATGCTTAAAAACAGAAAAGTGTGGGAGTATGTTATAGAAGCATGCACCGTATGGTTTCAATAGAGGAGAGTGAATGAAGAGGTAATGTGTCTTCACTATGATCCTGAACAAATCTGTGAGATTTCCCATTTTTAAGACATGGGCAGCCAAGAAATTATTTTTAGCAGGAGTAATATGGTAAGAGCTATTTGGGGAGAAATAAATATATCTGCTCAGTGAGTAGTAGATTGGAGTTGGAGAAACCAAAGGAAGAAGTTATGAATTACCAGAGGTGGCTGAGCAGGAGAATTAGAGGAAATGAGCACTGGGTTAAGTCTGATGCCCTTGTAAGGAACAGAAGGGAGTAAGTGTGAAAGGCGCCGTATGCATAATTTACAAAACGCATACAGGGATGGAAGAAAGAGAGCAGGGGAGTCATTAGGACTCAAGGTTTAGGATGTAAAAAATTTCGCAAGATTGGGTAGAAACAAATGTCAGGAATTCAGGTGGGGATATATTTTAAAATGAAATGGCAATAAGAATAAATGAAAAAAAAATTTCTCTCCTACAGCATGACTGCTACAAAGACACAAACACCAAAATCACATCAGTTCATTCAAAAAGCACCTATTCTAACAGAGAAAGTAATTGAAAGTTTTGCATACCTTGAGATATGTACGTAACACAATAAATATACTAGCGAATATTTATTAAGGACTTTTTATATGTCAGGTGTTGTACTGAATTATATAGTCACTTAAACCTCACACTTGTATTATCTCTATTTTATAGATAGAAATTTACCCCAAGGACACACAGCTATTATATATACAGTTGGGGCAAAAGTAGGTTTACTATGGTGAATATGCAGAACACAGAGTTTCTTTTTTATTATTATTTATTAATTATTGCATTATTTTCCATATCAATAACTATAAACCTACTTTTGCCCCATCCTGTGTATCACAATCCCCCCCCCCAAAAAAAAAAAACAACAACAAAAACCATACACTTTCAGTCTGCATTATGCTATTTAGGTTGCTGTTGGAATCCAAAGAATAATTGTGGATAAAATGATAACAAGAGGCATCTTAGAAGATGCTAACTATGTAGCTAAAGATGGAAGGGAGGCAACTAGATTTATTTATTTATTCATTTATGTATTTATTTATTTATTATTTATTTTTTTATATAATCATCACCTGAGAATATTTTTCTATTGATTTTTAAGGAGCAGGAGAGGGAAAGACAAAGAGAAAGACTGATGTGAGAGAAACACATCGACTGGTTGCTTCCTGCATGAGCTCCGACCAGGGAGGAACATGCAACCGAAGTACGTGCCCTTGACCAGAATCAAATCCAGGACTTTTTGGTCCAGAGGCTGATGCTCTATCCACTGAGCCAAACTGGCTAGGGTAGGCAGTTGGATTTAAATAGATACAGAGAGTGCCAGGATGAAGGGCTTTGTAAGCACGGACAGCAGCCTGTGCAAAGGCCTGGAGGTGAGAAGCAAGAAACGTGCAGGGAATTGTAATCCATCACGGAGCGTATTATATTGTCATAAGAAGTATCTCTGGGGAAGAGGACACTACTGTGTCACTTCTACATTACTCCATGAAAATGATATCAGAAAATTATTAAATTAGATCTCAATTAAGCAGAGCCTCAATTAGTGAGATTGTATCTCATCAAATAGTATTTTTAATAAGAAAATATGAATGACAAGCATTCAACACTATTTTAGGCAGTCTCTTAGGCACAATGATGCCTCAACCTTCATCTGTTAAGTGAAATTTGATAAGAACATCTCTGAAGTCTGCTGAAAAGAAGAAAGGCAATTTAATTTCTTTGATTTACTGTTATTATTTTTCTTTTCTTTTTTTTTTTTAAAAGATCCATGAAAAGCCTGACTGGAAGAGAATTATGGAGTCTGTGGCCTCGTATTTTATTAGAGTTAGTTTTGGGCGAGATGGTGATGGTAGGTTTGTCATTAAGAGCAGCAACAGGAGGTGCTGGTTACAAACACTGACTCTGGAGAACACTGTCTGGGTTTGGATCCTGGTTCTGATTTTTATGAAATGTGTGACCTTTGACAAATGTATTTGTTATCTCTTTCTGTGTAACAAACTCTCCCAGATTTAGAAGCTTACAGCGGCAAACATTTATTAGGCACAATTAATGAAGGTCAGGAATTCAGGAGAGGCTTAGCTGGCTGGGTGTGGTTCAGAATCTCTCATGAGATTGGACTAATCTGAAGAAGCTGGAAAAGTCCCTGTGAATGTTGGCAGATTTCAATTCCTCACCATATGGGCCACTTTGAAAAAGCTGTTTGCAGGCATAATAATTGGAGAGAGAGAGAGAGAGAGAGAGAGAGAGAGAGAGAAAGCGCCCATGGCAGAGGTTTTGATAACTTAGTCTTGTTGAGAGGACAGCCTATCACATCCACAATATATTATTCATTAGAAATTAATCACTGAAATTAATCACTGAGTTCAGCCCATCTCAAGGGAAGAGGGATTAAGCTTCACCTCTTAAAGGGGGGATATTAAAAAAAAAAAAACAACAACTTGTAAATGTTCCTTTAAACCATCACAGAAAATTACCTAACTTCTTTGTGTGTGTTTCCCTATATGTAAAATAGAAATATAAATAGTACCTACAATACAGTGTTTCTATTAGCCAGACTTCTACAGAGAAACAGAATGCTAGTAAGTAGGGTATGTCTGTTGGGAAGACATAGATTTATTATAAGAAAATAACTCACACAATTTTGGAGGCTGACAAGTGCTGAGATCTGTAGTGGGCAAGCTAGCAACCCAGGATAGCCGATGATGTTCATTCCAGTCTGATGAACAGCAGACTCAGAACCAAGAAAGGTCAGAATGGACCAATGGCCTAGCTCAGTCAGTCAGTCAGTCAGAAGAAGTTCCCCCTTAATTCAGTCTTTTTTGTTGTATTTAAATCTTCATCTAATCAGACAAGACACACCCACATTAGAGAGGTCAATCTGCTTACTCAGTCTACCAATTCACATGTTCATTTCATCCAGAAACACCCTCACAGATATGCCCAGAGTAATGTTTGACCCACTGTTTGAGGAACCAGGGTCCTCAGCAAATTGACACATAATCAACCATCACCAGGTTGTAATGTACATTTAATAATTTTATAGTTAAAAAGTGCTTAGAAGGGGCATAATGAGGATTTGTAACTCATTTTTAGATGAAACTGATTTCTGAAGAAGTAAAACAACTTCTTGTTTAGTGTTAACACTCTAGGTATTAAATCTTCACCTCTCTTCTACTAGCCTTCTTTTTACTGTGACTTTAGAGACAATCAAAAGCTAGAATTCCTTCTTCCTGTAAACAAAATAACTTCTCCATTAATTGATGATGACTTCAAATGCTGATTATCTTGTGCTTTCTACAGGACATTTCCTTATAAAATGAAAAGAGTTTCATTAAAGGATATTTATAAATTGCCACTACATAAGCCTGACTTCCTGGGCGGGAAATATATTAGACATGTTGTATATCAGCTTCATTGGGCTGTTTTCCTCTTCCTGGAAGAAATAAAAATTTCAGAGGGAAAGCAGATGTGTTATAGGGATACATAGAAAGAGGAAGCTGGACAAAGGAAGCCTTCAGCTTACTTTCTTCAAATTAATTCTCTATTAGAGTGAAGAAAAATGACAAAGTGCTGGAAACCAAAGGAATGAACACCTGAAGCTTAGCTCCTGTGTTCTAGGCACTCCTCTGAAGTCTCCCTCTCACAAAGGTTCGAGTGGGGCCAATTAATTAAACATGAAGGATCTGCCCAGGCAGCTTTCCACCACACAGCTGTGTCTGAATGTCTTGCTTCTGGTCTCTGAAGAGGCTATAATCAAGGGAATGTTTCTCCAAATATATAAAATCTCCCCAAATCCCAAAGAGCTGGTCCCACTTGCTCTTGGCAGGCAGTAAGATGTTTCAACTCCTAAGCTAGAATTTCTTCTTCAAGGTCACCAGGTTATTGTGGAATTGCAGCAAGACAAAGACAAGGTTCCCATGGAGATTTTTCAGTAAAGTCTTCATGAACATGAGGAAAATGTATCAATGTATTGGCCCCTACTGTCTTATTTGGCTCTTTATCAAATGGGAAAGAACAATAAAAAAACAGAGGGGGGAAAACAAAATGGATCTTTGAGTAGAAAATGAATAAAGTTGTCTTCCAGTTCTTAAGAACAATGTTAGAATGTCTTTTAACTTTTTTTTAAAGTGTATTATGTCATTTGAATAAGGTATGGGAGACAGAAAACTATAAAAATAATTGAGTGTAACATCTGGTACATAGTGTGTATTCAGTAGTTATATGGTGAATGAATCTGGTCAATGAAAGATGAAGCAATGGGAAGTTACCTTCTGCATAAATCAGACTTTCCTTAAATATCCATTTATTCTCAGTTCTAAACTCTATATCTGAAGAGATCTTTGAAAAACCGATACCCTAAATGGTAGAAAAGGCATGATGGCTTAAGCAGCAAAACACAAGAAGAGCTGATGGGTTTTACCAGAATCACCTGAAGGATGTACTAACTCAGATTCCTGAACCTCATCCTCAGAGTTTCTAATTCATTAGGTTTGGGTAGGGCCCAACAATTTGCATTTCTACTAAGTTCCTAGGTAATACTAATGCTGGTCCCAGGACCACACTTTCAGAACTATCACTGTAAGAGAAAAAACAACAACAACAAAACAGTGGCCTGAAAGTTCAGCATTTGTTCCTTAATATACTAGTTTGGATACTCCAAAGCTTAAAAATTACTTAAACATAATAAACTATTTAAATCTACTAGATGTATTCATACAATCTTTTATAATTAACATTTTCATGTATATTATCAACTTTTATTCTCAAAATATCTTAATGAGATAGAAGGAGCAGTATTTATTATAATAATATTTTCAATGGATGAGAAAAAGTTAAACTCAGATGGCATAGAGTAAACATGGGGATTGTATCTTATTTATATTAGTACTAGAAGCCCGGTGCATGAAAATTGATGCACTTGGGAGGGGGGTCCCTCAGCCTGGCCTGCACCCTCTTGCAGTCCAGGAACCCTCAGGGGATGTCCGGTTGATGGCTTAGGCCTGCTCCCCACAGAAAGCAGGCCTAAGCCTCACATGGACATCCTTAGTGCTGTTGAGGAGGCGAGAGAGGCTCCTGCCACTGCCACTGCACTTACAGCCATCTGCCCAGCTTGTGGCTGTGCAGAGCATCCCTTGTGGGAGCGCACTGATCACTAGGGTGCAGCTCCTGCATTGAGCGTCTGCCCCCTGGTGGTCAGTGCATGTCATAGTGACCAGTCATTCTGCCATTAGGGTCAATTTGCATATTATCTTTTTATTATGTAGGATCCTTGCAACTTAGCAATGTGAACAAAAGAGTGTTTGTGAAGTATTTGCTTAGTTTGTTACTTTTGCACATAACTTTTAAGTGATGGAACCAGGTATCAAACAGAGTCATATTACTCCAAATTTGGTGCTTTCTAATCTTCCATGCTACTGACATAACAGAGTACCTCTGCCCCTAATTTCCTTTTTTTATATGACAGGAGTAGATCAATGATCACATCAACAACAGCAGCAGAAACCACAAAACTATAAGGCACTAAGGGTAGGCACAATGGTATCTTTACCTCCTCCTTCAAAGGAAGATATCTGAGACATTGTAGACACACACCTATGTCTTTGGCATTGAATAGTATGTCTATCTTCCCCATCAGTTACAAAACCATGACTGTGTGCATCAGCCATCATGGAATTGCTGGCAGGCCTCAACTTTGGAAAATAAGTTTCAAAAAAACCACAAGCCATGGAAGGGAGCCACCTGAGGCGTGGGCCATATGGTTCTGGCCTCTTCCTTGTGGGAGGGAAGCAGCCTCTTTAGACTGAAAAGCTTGGGAGGGGGTGCCTGCCAATTGTTCTAACTGGCAGCTTCAGACTGTAACCCTTGAGCTTACTCTGCTCTGTTTCCAAGTCCCCAAATGTGTTTAAATCAAGGGAATGCTGCTGAATTGAAATGGATTTCCCCATTGCTGTGAGGAAACAAGGCAAGCCTTCACTTTGACTTCGAAGCAGAGTCCCAGAGGGAGTTTGCCTAATTAGACCAAGGATCAAACTCCTTCATGCCCTGCCAGAGAGGCCCACAGCGTTTCTGTGGGCCGAGGGCCATAGAATCTGTTTTCTGCTCAAAGTGGCCTGGCTCTCCAGAGGAAAAAAAAAAACATAATGCATGTTATCTTATCCAAATAATTTATAATGTTGGAAGATGTTTCCTAAACCAGTAATGAACTAAACTCTGTATTTCTGGTATTTTTATAAAAAGAAAGAGCTCTCACAAATGGCCCATTAATCATATGTATACAGGTCACATGGTTATTTAAATAACTGTATGCAAAACAAAAAGTTAGGCTTTCTTTACAAATTACAAACAAGTTTAAAACAACTTCCATGAAATCCAAGACATTTGTTTTTGTTTATAAAATAAGCTGCAATATCAATATAAGCAACAATTGCCCTATACAACTAAAAGTTTGCTGAAAGCATTTTAAAAATAAGAATCCGTTTATGCTTCTTTAAAGAGCTCATATCGTAAATAAACATAAAATTATTTTTTGCTAAAAATGTTTTCCCCTCTCAGGGATCTCAGTGGTAAAGCCTTGTTTTTACTAATCAAATGAGTGTAGTTGAGCGCTCTATTTGTATTATTAAGCCCCACACTATGGAGCTGTCTGGACATCTTCATGTCCCAACCAACTTAAAAAATCCCAGTTGCCCTAAGAGAAGGGTCTAAATCCTGGAGATTAGAAAGACAAGTCTTAAGTGCCAGATGCATGGAGCCAAGAGTGCAATAAGCCAGAGCGAATACGAGAAGTGAAGGTTAAGGGTGATTTGTAAAGGGCAGCTGTAGCTGCCCATAATGGGAAACATCCCATTATGATGGAGAAAAAAAGAAAATGTAAAAAAAAAAAAAAGTTTATCAAGACAACAGGGACAGAAAAATGCCAGATGAGAGAATGGCTGTGGTTTATGGAATTGCAGTGAAGGTCCTCAAGTGGGATCTACTGGACAAAGAATGACAAATTGTAACTGCCATTTTTTGCCTCATTTGTGGTCGCAACTCCTCTGATATAAAAAGAAAGTATCCAGAGGCTGTCATTGCCTGACATCTGCATAACTTCTGGAAAGTGTCTTGTGAAAGGAGATTCATTTATGCAACAAATATTTATTAAGCATTAATATATACCAGACACTATACTACATGCTACTTACACATTGTGTTTTCACTGCTAAAACTCATATCCCAATGGGGGAGACAAACATTTAGTATTATTTTATCCAAGCAAATGTGTTCTGAAACTGCTTGAATGTGTCAGTGTGTGTGTACATACATGGAGAGACAATCAAAGAAATTTTTAATTGGAATAATTTCACCATCATGAACATAATTAATACCAGATTAAATATTCAGGTCAACTACCAAGATACTTCTAACATCACAGTTTAGTTCCTATGAATGACTACGGTTTTGGAGACAGAAAATATGTGTTTCAATCTTGTTGCTACTATTCCTTGTTGAATCACCTGAACTACATAGAGTCTCATTGATTTGTAAAAATAAGATTGAATGTGTGGCACATAGAAAGGGTTTATCAAATGCTCTGTCTTTGTATAATAAGAAGGTGCCAATGTCACCATATGAGATAACCAAGCACCTTATCCATCCTCTGAATGGTGAGAATGGAAGGAGATCAGCAACAGCCTCCATGGGGTGGAGATGGTGTCAGAGGAAGGGACCCTTCCCATTTCTTTTCCATCTTATTTCTCCTTTCCTATAAGTCCTATCCTGTGTGGCTCCTTTTCAGAAGAAAAGTGTCTTTATTGGTCTATCCCCCAAAACACACACACACACACACACACACACACACGATTGCTATAGCTAAGACACTAGTGCATATACTGCTGCTACATAAACCTCTGCAATATCATTGTTGCCTATACAACTGTGATTTCTCTTTATTTTCAGTCCCTCAGTATCTGAGGAATAGAGCGCCCTATTGCCATGATTCTAGAGCTAGCATTCCAGCTCAAGGGGCAAACCAAAATCACCTTGGTGTGTGTGTTAAATGGAGGACAGTTGTGCGGGTATCTGGAAAAGTACCCTAAATGATCTCTGTACCTATCAACATGGAGCTCCCTTTATTCAGCTCCACTGAAGCTTACTAACTACCAGCCTTGACACTCACGTTTCACTGAGAACATTGTCCTCTTTAGTCAAATCAAGCTAGTAGTACCTGCCTTTCAGGTTTCCTATGAGTGCTTGTACACGAGGCATGGGCAGTGCCTGGCACATGCCTGTTTGGAGTAGGTACTCAATGCACAGAAACTAGAAGGTTGTTTACAGCCTGGCTCCAGACTAATAATCAATTCATCTGTCCTTTATTATGTTCATAGACATATTTGCTCTAGTTACACTCCGCAGAATGACTGATATGTTTCTTCACCATGCTTAAGGATATTTCTTTGCATTCTACTCTTCTTAACCTGGTGGACTCCTATTCATCCTTCACGGTCCAATGCAGATGTTAAATCTTCTCCTTAGTTCTTTGTGGGTTAGCCACAAAACCACAGAGGGATTAGTTAATCCTGACCTGTGCTTCCTGTGTTTACAAAGAATTGTCTTTTTCCCTCTATTATAACACATACCATAATTTTGGATGGTTAAACATATAGAGAGATTAAGATGACAGAAAAATAGGTAAAAAGGCAAAGACACATCCTAAGTCACCAGGAACTCTCCAAAATAAGGACAATTACCTATTCATTTTTTATTTTTAAATTTATAGGTTTTTTTTACTAGTTTTATGTTCATAGAAAAATTGAGTGGAAAGCACAGAGTTTACATGTACTCCCACCAGCTTCTACACAAGCAGCCTCCTTTCCCATCAACATTTCCCATTAGTGCGGCACTTCTGTATAAATAAAAGCCTAAGCGACTGCTTCACCAGAAACTATGATGTTCACTGACCACAAGGGGGCAGACACTCAATGCACAGGCATGGAAACATTGGACAGACTGATGAATCTCAGAGGGAAGGGGGAGGGAGGAGAGCCGGAAGAGATTAACCAAATATCTTATATGCATGCTAGAGGCCTGGTGCATGGATTTGTGCACCGATGGGGTCCCTCAGCCTGGCCTATGCCCTCTCACAATCTGGGACCCTTTGGGGGATGTTGGAGAGACAGTTTCAGCCCAATCCCCACAGGCCAGGTTGGGGGACCCCACTGCACCTGGACTCCAGTTTGTTATAATACATTGACCACATCTGTATTGGACCGTGAACCACCATTGACACGTGATTCTCAATCAAAGTCTTTACTCTTTGTGTCATAAGTTCTCTGGGTTTTGACAAATGTATAATAATTTATATCTACTATTTTATTATCACAGAAATAAAAATGCCCCCTGCTCTACCTGTGCATCCCTCCTCCCTCAGCCCTGAACCTCTTCAGCCAATAATCTTTTTACTGCATTTATTGCTTTGTTTTGTTTTGTTTTTCTTTTCTAGAATGTCATATAGCTGGAATCATACTGTATGGAGCTTTTACAGATTGGTTTCTTTTACTTAGCAATAAGCACTTAAGTTTCCTGTGTATGGTTTTGTGGCTTGACAGCTCATTTCTTTTTATTGTTGAATAATATTTCATTGTTGAATATACCACATTGTTTATCCATTCACATATTGAGGGATGCATTGGCTGTTTCCATGTTTGGCTAGTCATGAATAAAGTTTCCATAAACATTTGTGTGCAGGCTTTTGTGTGGATGTAAGTTTTCAACTCATTTGGGTAAATGCCAGAGTCCAATTGCTGGATCATATGGTAAGAGTATGTTTAATTTGCAAGAAACTACCAGACTGCCTTCCGAAGTGGCTGTACCAGTCTGCATTTCCACCAGCAATGAATGAGAGTCCCCATTGTTCCACATCTTTGGCAGTATTAATGTTTTAAATTTTTACCTTTCTAGGTTTGTAGTGATATCTCATTATTATTGTATTTTGCAATTATTAATTACAAACTAGGTTGAACAACTTTTCATATGCATAATTACCACCTGTATATCTTCTTTGTTGAGGTGTCTGTTCATATCTTTTGCCCATTTTTAATTGTCCTGTGTATGTTCTTTCTGTTGAGTGTCAAGAGTCTTTTTGTACATTTTAGATAACTGTCCTTTATCAGATATGCATTTTGCAAAGATTTTGTGCTATATTGTGATTTATCTTTTCAGTCTTTTAAAAGAGTCTTTCACAGAAGTTTTTTAATATGACTAAAGTCCAGCTTAACATTTTTTCAGGAATTACGCTTTTGGTGTTGTCCAAGTCATCACCAAACACAGGGTCACCTAGATTTTCTCTTATGTAGTCTTCCTGAAGTTTTATAGTTTTTCATTTTATACTTAGATCCACAATCCATTCAAGTTAATTTTTGAAAGGTATAAAGACTGTGACTACATTATTTTTTTTTCATGTGGATCTCCTAGCACTATCTTTCCTCCCATGGTTTGCCTTTGCTTCTTTATCAAAATCAATAGACTGTGTTTGAGTAAGTTTACTTCTGGGCTCTGTTGCTTTCCATTTATCTCTTTGTCTATTCTTTCACCAATACCACACTGTTTTGATTATTGTAGCTTTATAGTAAGTCTTGAAGTTGCATAGTGTCAATCCTCCAACTTTGTTTTTCTCTTTTAATATTTTGTTGGCTATACATTTTTTTGCCTTTAAAATCAGTTTGTAAATATCTACAAAATATATCACTGAAATTTTAATTGGGATTGTACTGATTCTATAAATAGCTCAAGTTCATCTTTTTACTACCTGGGCCAACCATAGTACTTAGAAAGCCTCATTAATTTTTGTTGATGTCAGACATCTATTGAAACAAATTAAAGGTAGATGATTTGCTACTACCCCAAAATCTTAAGATAATAGGTTTTCAGTGATTTTATAACCACTCCCTCTTCCCTACATGGGAAGAAGAAAGAGGGACCAATGGGGATGGATTGTGTAATATGCTCTACAAGTACAAAAAACATTCCCTGGTTTGCTGATGGTCCTACTTTAAACACCTGGGCCACTTCCTGCTATAGTGTAATAACAAAACAAAACAAAACAAAACAAAAAGGTAATTTTGAATGTTGAATGAATATGTTTTTTGGCTAGAGACCAACACGCTGAAGCAATTTCAGTTCTCAACTACACCATGATTTCTTTGCATCTAAGTCCTTGCCTGAGCTATTTCCTCTGCCTGGGACCCTCTCTCCTTACTTTCCCCCACTTTCAATGTAACTCAGTCAGAGTCAGCTTTCCAGGATCTGCTTACACATTGCTTTGTCCTTGTCTGTATCTTCCAAGTGTGTTGTTCCCTATGCTACTTCCAAGGATCAGAACATGTTGACATGACTCAACACATAATTGCTGTTTAAAATAATATATCTCACCATGATCAAGGACTCACTCAATATCAGGAAAACACATATTTGTAAATAATTCCTGAAAGAGTTATTTATGTAGAGAGTCCAAGATCTACACTCTAGAGTCTATAATATGTCTTCATAAGAGTATTTGGCATTTTCATCTCCCTGATCTATGGTGCAAACAGAATGGACACTCCAGATTCAAGTTCTCTGTCTTCTTGGAAAAATTGCCTCTTATAGAAAAAGGCATCTTGCATCTCATCACATTCAAGGCAGCTGTTATCCATTTCCTAAGTGTTCCAGTTGCAGCTTCTGGTCTTCTGTTGAAAGACTTCATTCCATTATTTATAACTCGACCTATTAAATGTCAATGGGAAGCGTCCCTGGAAAGGTGTGTTACTGTGGTTACCAAGAGCTTCTCTCATCCCAGGAAGAGTCTGCTTTCTGGGGTGCAGAACAGGCTTTAAAATCAGCAGGAACCACACATGCTTAAGCAAAGATGTGTGAAGGGCAGGAAGAACCTGCTATCATTTTCAAAGCATCCTGGGAAATGCCAGGAAGGATTCTGGGGTTTTCTTTCAGAACAATAAATTATGGACAGTTTGAGGGAAAGCTGTAGAATTATAAGATTTTATTCTCCTGCTCTAGATAGAACAGTGATTTTTTTTTATTCTACTGCTATCTTCCCCAACCTCAAAAAAACGCATTTTTTATGAGAAAGTCAAATCAGTCTTATCTTGCAGGCAAACACTCCTCATAGAACAAATGAGTCTTTTTTTTTTTTTTTTGTAAATTACAAAAACAGTGAAAGATTTATGATTCTGCTGGACAAAATCCTTTTGTTTTAAATAGTTGCCATTTTTCCATGAAGAAATCAGACACCTTGTTGGTGTTTTCTTATAGTAAACATAAGGTCACTGAAAGGAAACAGGCTAGATGAAAGATCACCATGGTATTAAATTACTTCCATCTGCAAACACTGTAAATCCCTCAGACATAAAAAGAAAAGTTATAGTTCGGGCTCTGAAGTGTCATGTTTTTGGACTTGAAAAAAGTCCTTCTGCTGAGGACTTTATTCTATTGCCAAGATTAAGAAACATGAAGTCGTGACGCAGTAACTGGACCATGTCAAAAGTATTCTACAGTAAAAGCCTCACTAGCTTGCTCCTTTTCTCAGCCCTTTTCCTCCATTCACTTCTTACACTATCTAACTCGCAAGTTTATATTGGAAGAAATTGCTATGAATTAGAATTAAAGTCCCATAGTATTAGTTCTCAACAGATTTAAAAGAACTTATTCAGAGTATATAATTATTCTCTTTACTGATTAAAAATTGTGCTTGGGATAGAATTCAAAATGGTATCTTTTGGAAACAAGGTCATTTACATTTGCAATCAATTAATGTTATCCACAGTCACAATTTCACTAAATTGCATGGTGGTGGGTAAGTAGGACTTAGCTTTTTTATCCGAGGTTATTAGAAGTTACTAAAAGAGACTGTCATGCCTGCTGGGCTCTTTTGGCTGCTAAGCCCTTGAACTTCATTCCCAGGCTTGAGAAATTATCGTATTGAGTCCAACCATCAAAGGCTGGATACTTGCTTCTTAATCTCCTAGAAGACAAGACATGGATTTAAAATACCCATGGCCAAGTTTTGAATCTGGAACAAGTGATGCAGAGCAGCAGGCTGGTGCCTAGTGTTTAGTGGCAGTAATGATGATAGTCAGAGAAATGCTGTCAGGTGAGTAGTAGAAGCAGCAGTGCTCCCACAGCAGAGATTTTACTGCTGCTTCATTTCTGCCATTTAATAGATTAATGTCCTTAGACAAAAAACTTTTGCAACTCTGCCTCCATTTCTTCATCTGTAAAGTGGGGATAATAATAGTCATTATCCCATAATACGGACCACATGGTTGAACTAGTTAATGCACATAGAATAGTATCCACCCATAGGAAAGGCTTCAGTGACCTTGCCTGCATGGCATGAGCCATTATTATTTTTCCTGTGGGTGTGCACATAGATTGGACCATCTTTCCCAACCTTTTTATTCATTATTTCATTTTTCCTTAAATTAACCAAATAGTTTTCTGCTGAACACAACCAAAAATAGTGACTAGAGTCCATTTCTAAGCTGATTTAAACAAAAGATCCACTCTCACAGTTGAGGCTCATTTTAAATTCAGAAGTGGGGTATTTGGGAGAAAATTATTTTCCTTGATAGTGCTCAATTTTTAGAATGATATCACATAAAAATTCTGTGTTTGGTTTTGACAATGACCACCCTGGCGATATTGCCACATTTATTTCTCTTTGTGGCACAATTAAAAGGGTAATCAAGATTCATGAACTAACTGCAACACTTTTTGAAGATATGTTAAAGTGGAATTATTTTTAAAGTTCTGTTGAAAATAGAGAAAGAGAGGTCATTTGTCTACTTGTGTTTACTTGTGAACCCTCAGTTACTCCTCAAGGAAAGAGAAAGAGCAAGCAAGGACAACATGGACCTTCAACTCATGAGCATGCAGGGCAGGGGTGAAAGAAAGCTCTGTTTGGCTTTTGTCCGCACAGCCTGAACACATATGCAGAGAGCACAGGGAGAAAACACCAGCGCAAACTACATCACAACTGTCAGGAATCTGGCTCCATGGTTAAGAATTCCAGCGTGTTGTCTGGGAAATAGTAACACCAGAAGCTTCCTTTGATTCCTTTTTTCATATGATTTCTTCACAGAGGGTCTGAAGCAAAGAGAGAGAGAGATAAAAGATGATATTGACAAAAGTTCTAGCTGCTTCAGAGGAAACCCATGTGGTTTGCATGCCTTATATAGGTCTTCCTAAAAAAGGAAGACAGCTGTTTGCTGTAGGAAGGCTCAGATTGCTGTGGCCAGTAGCTTCAGGCTACTAATTACAGTCAGAAACATCAGAGAGGTCACACTCTTTAAAGTCCATCTCATATCCTTCAACATCCTTTCTTTCTTCTGCATGGAAGCTGCTTCTCATGACCTGAAATTATCCTGGAAGAAAATGGTATTTCCCTACCTTGCTATGGGATAAATATTACCATTTTTACTGAAGGGCAGTAGAATGTAGGGGTCTTGATTGAGTATTTGTTGAGTTTCCTCTCTGCATAGAGGACTAAGAAAAAGTTGCTAACATGCTTACATTTTGATAAATTACACACATTTTGATAATTCGTTAACTGGAAAAAACTTTTCTTTATCAAGAATGACATGGTGGCATGGCTGTGGCATAGTGAAGCTGGATAGCACCATAATTGGTCTCAGGCTAACCTGGCTCCTATTCTGACTCAGGTATTTATTTCCTGTGTGACTTTAACTGGGACCTCACACCTCTGTTGTCATCAGTGTT
>PVJC01014961.1:8869-35811 GCA_004026665.1 Murina feae
AAAAAAAAAAAAAAAAAAAAAAAAAAAAAAAAAAAAAAAAAAAAAAAAAAAAAAAAAAAAAAAAAAAAAAAAAAAAAAAAAAAAAAAAAAAAAAAAAAAAAAAAAAAAAAAAAAAAAAAAAAAAAAGCAAAAAAACCCAGAAAGGATACAGAAATCACAAATATCAGGATTGAAAGGGGTCATTTGGCCATAAAGGATACTAAGAAAATATTTTGAGCAACTTTATGCTCATAAATTCAATAACTTATAAGAAATGCACCAATTCCTTAAATTCACAAACTACCAAAACTGAGCCAAGATGGAATAGTTAAACTAAGTAGCCTTATAAAAATTAAAGAAATTGAACTTGGAATTAAAGACCGCCTGAAAAAGATATTTTCAGAACCAGATGATTTCACTAAGGAATTTTTCTACACATTTAAATAATTAACAATTTTTACACTGTTTTTAGAAAGCAGTAGAGGAGGGAACACTTTTCAACTTATTTTATGAAGCCATTATTACCTTAATATCAAAATTAGACTAAGAAAATACAACAAAAAATACAGACTAATTCTTATGATCAAAGACATAAAGATCTTTAACAAATAATTAGGAAAAAGGATGTAACAATGTAAAAATAATTATACACCATGATCAAGTGAGATTTATTCCATATATGCAAGACTAGCCCAACATCCAAAAATCTACAAACATGACAGACTAAAGAACAAAAATCATCCTATCTAATAAAAGGGTAATATGCAAATTACCCATCACTCTGTCACAAAGATGGCAGTGCCCATATCCAGAAGATGGTGGTGCCCTGTGCTCTCAGCCCCGCCGGAGTCCCTCAGTCCTGAGGGGGTGGCCACTGAGAGCAGGCAGCATGAGCAGCCTGGTGGAATGCTTGCTTCATTGCCACAGCTATGAGGCAAGCATTCCACCCCAACTGTGGAGAGCCTCTGGGTAGCAGGCACAGAGTGGCTAGGGAGGGGGAAGAGAACGCTTGTGTCGTTGTCCCAGCAATGAGGCAAGCATTTCGTGCCTGGCTGCAGATGGGCCTCTGGACAGTGGAGAGCCTCTGGGCAGTGGGCACAGAGCAGCCAGGCCCTGCAGAGAGCTACTGGAGCATGGATTCGTGCACAGGGCTACTAGTACAATTACATCGTCTGCTGCAGAAAAAGAGTATGACAAACTCAACATTTACTCATGATTTTAAAAAGTCTATAAGTTAAGATCACAGAAAACCTTTCTCAGCTTGATAAAGAGCATCCACAAAACTTTGTTTCTTAAGGCTGCCATAAAGTACCACAAACTGGGTGATTTAAAACAATAGTAGTTTGTTATCTCATGATTCTAGAGGCTAGACATCTCAAATCAAGTGTCAGCATACAAATGTTGATAGCAACTTTATTCCTAATGTCCCCAAACTAGAAACAACTCATATATTCTTCAATAGGTAGATGGTTAAATGAATTGTGTTGCATCCTTCCCATAGAATAAACAAACTATTGATACATGCTGGATGAAAAAGGCTAATTCACAAAGTTTACATATGGTATGATTCCATTTATATAAAACTAGAGGCCCAGTGCATGAAATTTGTGCACAGTAGGGGAGGTCCCTCAGTCTGGCCTGCACCCTCTTGTAATCCAGGACCCCTTGGGGGATGTGCAAATGCCAGTTTAGACAAGATCCCACAGGAATCCCTGCAGGATCAGTCCTAAATTGGCAGTTGGACATCCCTCTCGCAATCCAGGACTGCTAGCTCCTAACCACTCACCTGCCTGCCTGCCTGATTGCCCCTAACCACTCTGTATGCCTGCCTCATCGCCCCAACCACTCTGCCTGCCTGATCACCCCTAACCACTCTGCTTGCCTGCCTGATTGCCCCAAGCTGCTCGCCCACCTGTCTGATTGCCCCTAACCACCTCTGCATTGGCCCCTGCTGAGGCAGCTTCATCCAGAAGGACATTCAGAAGGTTGTTCGGCTGTCTGGTATAATTAGCATATTATGGTTTTATTATTATAGATGCTTAAAGTTATTCCAAAGTTTGATTAAAAAGAAAAGACTCTGGCTGGATGGCTCAGTTGTTTGAAGTGTCATCCAGTACAAATAAAGGTTGCATGTTTGATTCTAGTCAGGGCCTCTAAGTTTCAGGTTCCCTAGTCAAGGTGTGTAATGGAGGCAACTGGTCCATGTTTCTCTCTCACATCAATGTTTCCCTCTCTCCCATCCTCTCTCTAAAAAAATCAATAAAAATAGATACTTAGGTGAAGATCAAAACAGAAACAACAAAAAAAGCAAAACAGTGTTAGCTTATAAAGAGTTGTAAACTGGTTAAATCTATTAGAAATAATTTTAAAAATTTGAAGAACACATATGCATAACCCATGGACATAGAAAACCATGTGGTGATGGCCAGAGGGGTTAGAGGTTGAGTGAAGATGGGGCAGAATTGGGGACATCTGTAATAGTGTCAACAATAAAAATAAATAAATAAATTCATAAGAGGGACACCATCTAATAATGCTGCATGTTTTGCAGGCAAAAAAAATGAGAAGCATAATTATGAGAGGTACTATATGGTTAGTAGCTCTAATGGTCAACTGTGCATTAGAGGAAAAAAATAGAAATGGGGATAGCAATAGCACAGCATTTTCTTTTTCTTTTTTTTTTGGAAACAGTGTTGAATTTACTTCCTAAAGTTATAATAAACGATTTTTCTGATATGTTGCATTTGTATTTATCTGATGAAGTAATACTACCAGATGAGTAAGCTTCCAGAAAGATGTGGATTTCTAAATCGTGAGGGATTTCACAATCTGTGTTGGCACTCTTTGGTTTGGTAGATTAGTCTTCTTTGGGGGCTGTGATTCCTGCCCAATTCAGTATGGGGTGTAAATCTTTCCTCTTCAGAGAAATTTTTCAGAAAAACAAATTGCAAAGGCCAAAAAAGCTGGTAGCATTTTTCATCTTGATAGAGATTATTTTAATTCTTCAGAATATTTTGCTTTACAAAGTGTATCAGAGAGTGTCAGTTCTATTCTGATAGAAGCATCACTGGGTTTGGGGCAGTGGTGGAGGAGCCTTGGAAGAAAAGGGGGACATGTTTGGCCTCCATAACATCTGAAACATAAAAGCTGAATGTTTTTTTCTCTCTCTTCAACATGTCATGTTTATTTCAGGACTTTACCTTGTGATATTTATTCTGTCTGGTGGCTAATTATGGAAGTAACTCCCCAAAATAAAATTGTTTTGTTTCTTTGTTTCGGTGAATGTAGATCATCTTGAAAATCTTCCAGTTTTGTTTTGGCAACATATTATGCCTTTAAGCTCCTGTTCTATTTTACCCTTGAGTTTCTTCAAAAAGTTGAGTAAATGGCACTTGAATGTATATCATTTACCATCATGTCTTGAATTCTGTCTGCCTGTTTGTGATATAATGTCTCTGACTTTGCTATTTTAAATTTCATTTAGATTCAGGATTCTTTTTTGTGGTTTTCTTGCTAAAGGAAAAAAAAAAAAAAAACACCTAATTTTGTGGCTCTGCTGCCACTGTTTCATGCCTGAGTATGAATTTTGCATGATCATAAAATGACCCACTGATTCTCTCATTCATTTCCTGCTTTTGATGTCTTTAAAACACTTTTAATTTAATAATTCCCTTTAAAGTGATCCTTGAAATTATTTTAATAACTAGGGGCCCGGTGCACAAAAATTTGTGCACTTGGGGGGGGTGTCCCTCAGCCTGGCCTGTGCCCTCTCACAGTCTGAGACCCCTTGGGGGATGTCCACCTGCTGGCATGCCTGGCCAGCCTGGGTGAGGGGCTGATGGCTGTTTGCCAAGCTCCTGAGTGGGGACCCTCACCCCATGGGGCCAGCCTGGCTGAGGGCCGTTTTCAGGCTGCCCACAGCCTGGTCAGGGTTTGGGTCCCTACTGGGGTGCCTGGCCAGCCTGGGTGAGGCAGCTGGGCGCCACCTCCAGGGTCCTGATTGCTGGCTCCGCCTCCTCCTCAGCCTGAGCCTAGCCACCCGCTGCCGCCGCTCCGTGGCTGCTGGCCTCCATCTTGACTGGATTAATTTGCATATAGCTGCTCTGATTGGCTGGTGGGTGTGGCTTAGGCATCTCGGAGAGATGGTTAATTTCTATATTACTCTTTTATTAGAGTAGATTATTTTTACTTCACCAGCCAGCTACACATTTAGAGATCCTCAGCTCTCTTCATAGTAGGGAGGTGTTTTTTATCATTTTTGAAAAATATACTTTCCCTTACCCCTACTACCTTCTCAAACCTTTTTTATTTTGTCATATAGCCATAGAGACCTTAGAATTTTTCAAATTGCTAAATTATTTTTATGCACTGCAAATCTTTTTGGTCTTCTGTTTTACTGAAGTATAATTGACATGAAACATAGTATAAGGTTAATATATACAATATATTGATTTGATGCATTAGTATTTCAGTATGATTGCCATTGTAGAGTTAGCCAACACCTTTATCAACTCACAAAACTATCATTTCTTCTAGTAATGGGAACAACGGAGATCTATTAGAAACTTTGATGTTTATAATTGTTTTGTTGTTTATATAATCACTGAACTGTGTATTAGATCTCCATTGCTTGTTTATCTACTAGTTGCAAGTATATACTCTGAAACAATAGCTCTCCTATTCCACTACCCCCAGCCCCTGGTTCCCACCATTCCACTCTCTTTTTTTCTAATTAATTTTTTAGATATTCAATATAAGTGGGATCATACAGTGTTTTATTTTTCTGTTTGACTTATCTTACTTAGCATAATGGCCTCAAGTTTCATCCGCATTGTTACAAATGACAGGATTTCTTTTTTTCTTATTATTGAGTCATATTTAATTGTATATTTATACAATCCTCTTTACCAATTCTTCAAATGATGGCCACATAAGTTATTAACATATCTTGCCTATTGTGAATAATGCTGCAATAAACATGACAATACATCTATCCCTTTGATAACCAGTCTTCATTTTCTTTAAATATTTACCCAGAATATCTGGACATCCATGGAAGGTCCATTTTTAACTCTTTGAAGAATTTCCATACTGTTCACCATAGTGGCTCAACCAGTGTACAATATCATCAATACGGCACAATGATTGTCTTTTCTCCACATCCTTGTTAACACTTGTATCATTTATCTTCTTTTTTAAAAATATATTTTATTGATTTTTTACAGAGAGGAAGGGAGAGACATAGAGAGCTAGAAACATCAATGAGAGAGAAACATTGATCAGCTGCTTCCTGCACACTCCCTACTGGGGATGTGCCCGCAACCAAGGTACATGTCACTGATTGGAATCGAACCTGGGACCCTTGAGTTCTCAGGCCAACACTCTATCCACTGAGCCAAACTGGTCAGGACTATCTTCTTAATGAAGAAGACATTCTTGCAGGTATAAAGTGATATATAATTGTATGTTTTGATTTGCATTTTCTTTTTTTTCATTCAATCTTTATTGTTGAAAGTATTACACAGGTCCTCCTTTTACCCAATTAAACCTCTTCAAGCCCACTCGCATCCTCTTCCTAGCCCCCCAGGCCCTCATCACCCCATTATCTGTGTCCAGGGGTTAGGTATATATGCATTCAAGTTCATTGGTTGATCTCTTACCACACAGCCTCCCTTGCCTTCCCTCTGAGGTTCAACAGTCTGTTCATGTTTCTATGACTCTGGGTCTATTTTTGATCATCAGTTTATTTGGTTTATTAGATTCCACAGACTACTATGAATGCAATTATGTGATACTTATCTTTCTCTGACTGGCTTATTTTGATTACCATAATGCTGTCCAGGTCCATCTATGCTTTTGCAAATGGTAAAAGCTATTTCTTTTTTATTGCTACATAGTATTCCATTGTTTAAATATACCATGTTTTTTTGTTGTTTGTTTGTTTGTTTTATTTTTATCCACTCATCTGCTGATGGGCACTTAGGCTGTTTCCAAGTCTTAGCTATTGTAAATCGTACTGCTATGAGCATAGGGGTGCATATATTCTTTCTGATGAATGTTTTAGGTTTCTTAGGATATATTCCTAGAAGTGGGATGACTGGGTCAAATGGGAGTTCCATTTTTAATTTCTTATGGAAACTCCATACTGTTTTCCAGAGTGGCTGCACAAGTGTGCATTCCCACTAGCAGTGTACTAGGGTTCCCTTTTCTCCACAACCTTGCCAACATTTGTTGTTGGACGATTTGTTGATGATATCTCATTGTCATTTTGATTTGCATCTCTCAGATGATTAGTGACTGAGCATTTTTTCATATGTGTTGGCCTTCTGTATGTTCACTTTGGAGAAATGACTATTTAGGGCCTTTGCCCATTTTTTCATTGGATTATTTGTCTTCCATTTGTTAAATTGTATGAGTTCCCTATATATTTTGGATATTAACCCCTTATCAGATGTATTGTTGGAAAATATGTTCTCCCATTTAGTGGTCTCTCTTATTATTTTGATAATGGTTTCTTCTGCTGTACAGAAGCTTTTTATTTTCATTTAAATAAAAAAATATCTGTTTATTTTCACCTTAGTTTCCATTGTCCTAGGAGATGTATTGGTAAATATATTGCTATGAGAGATGTCTGAGATTTTGGTGCCTATGGTTTCTTCTAGTACTTTTATGGTTTCATATCTTACATTAAAGTCCTTTATCCATTTTGAGTTTATTATTGTGTATGGTGTAAGTTGGTGGTCTAGTTTCATTTTTTCACATGTACCTGTCCAATTTTTCCAACATCAGTTATTAAAGAGACTGTCTCAGCTCAAATGTATGCTATTGCCTCTTTTGTCAAATATTAATTGAGCATAGAGGCTCAGGTCAATTTCTGGGTTCTCTGATCTACTTAATTGATCTATATGCTTGTTCTTGTGCCAGTACCAGGCTTTTGAATAAGTGGCTTTGTAGTATAAGTTGATATCTGGTATTGTGACTCCTCCAACTTTGTTCTTCTTTCTCAAGATTGCTGTGGCTATTTGGTGTCTCTTCTGATTCCATAAACATCTTTGGAGTGTTTGTTCTAGGTCTATGAAATATGCCGTTGGTACTTTAATAGGGATTGCATTGAGTCTATATATATTGCTTTGGGTAATATGAACACTGTAATGATGTTGATTCTATGAATCCATGAACATAATATATTCTTCCACTTATTGATATCTTCCTCTATCACTTTTCGAATGTCCTGTAATTGTCTGAGTACAGGTCTTTTACCTCCTTGGTAAAAGATACTTTTACTCCTGAATATCTTAATTTTCTTTTGCAATGGTAAATGGGTTTTTCCTTAATTTTTCTTTCTGAGAGTTCACTATTGGTGTGTAAAAGTGCTATGGATTTTTGGCTGTTAATTTTTTGTGTCCTGCTACATTTCTGAATTCATTTATTAGGGTTTTTCTATGTACAGTATCATGTCCTCTGTGAATAATGAGAGTTTTACTTCCTTCTTTCCAATTTAGATGTCTTTAATTTAATTGTTTATTTTTAATACATTTTTATTGATTTCAGGGAGGAAAGGAGAGGGAGAGAGAGAGGGAAACGTCAATGATGAGAGATAATCATTGACTGACTGCCTCTTGCATGCCCTCTACTGGGAATCGAGCCCTCAACCCAGGCATGTGCCCTTGACTGGAATCAAACCTGGGACCTTTAAGTCTATAGGCCAACACTATAGACACTGAGCCAAACTAGCTAGGACTTATTTATTTTTAAAATATATTTTTATTGATTTCAGAGATAAAGGGAAAGGGGGAGAAGCATCAATGATGAGAGGGAATCATTGATAGCTGCTTCCTGCACACCTCCTACTGGGGATCATGTCTGAAACGCAGGCATGTGCCCTTGGCCAGAATTGAACCCAGGATACTTCAGTCAGCAGGTGATGCTGTATCCACTAAGCAAAACAAGCTTGGGATGGATACCTTTTATTCCTTCCTTGTCTGATTGTTATAGCCAGGACTTTCAGAACTATGTTGAAAAAGAGTAGTGAAGTGGGGCATCCCTGTCTTGTTCCTGTGCTTAGAGGAAATGGTTTTAGTTTTTCCCATTGAGTATATTGCTGGTTGTAGGTTTGTCATATATAGCCTTTATTATTTTGAGATATGTTCCCTCTATTTCCACTTCACTGAGAGTTTTTATCATAAAAGGGTGTTGGATTTTGTCAAATGCATTTTCTGCATGAATTGATAAGATCATGTGATTTTTGTTTTGCAATCTGTTCGTGTGCTGTATCACATTTATTGATTTGAAAATATTGAACCTGCCTTGCATCTCTGGAGTAAATCCCACTTGGTCATGATGTATGATCTTTTTATTGCATTTCTGGATCCAATTTGCTAAAATGTTGTTGAGGATTTTAGTGTCTGTTCATCAGGGATATTAGCCAGTAGTTCTCTTTCTTTGTCATGTCTTTATCTGGTTTTGGAACTACGGTGATGGTGGCTTCATAGAGTTTGGAAGTATTCCTTCCTCTTGAAATTTTTGGAATAGTTTGAGGAATAGAGATGTTAGTTCTTAGAATATTTGGTAAAAGTCCCCTGTTAAATTGTTTGTGCCAAGGCTTTTGCTTTATATTACTGCTTCAATTTCCTCCGTAATTATTGGTCTATTCAGGTTTTCCAATTCTTCCTGATTTAGTTTTGGAAGGCTCTATTTTTGTAGAAATATGTCCTGCCTTTCTCAGGGATGAGATGCACAACACATCTGCCTATTCAGCCACCATTTTTCCTCTCCTGATTTGCATTTTCTTAATGATTAGTGATGTGGAACACATTTTCCTGTAACGGTTAGTCATTTGGATGTCTTTTGAGAGAAAAAATGTCTAGTTCCTCTGCCCATTTTAAATCAGATTGTTTTGTATTTTGGTATTGTATTGTATGAGTTCTTTATAAATTTTGGACAACACCTTTCTTGATGCATGGTTTACAAATACTCACATTCCCTGGGTTAAATATTTTTACACAAATATTCATGTCTACTTCATTCATAAAATCTAAGCAGAGGAAACAACATATATATCCATTTATTGATTATTATACAAAGTCATATATTCATATAATGAAGGAATATTTGGCCATATAAAAGAATGAAATAGTGATGCCTTCTATAACATGAATATTGAAAACATTGTGCTAACCTGAAAGAAACAAGTCACAAAGTACTATACATTGTATGAGTCCATGTATAGTATGCCTATTGTGAATTATGTTGCTGCACTAAAAATTTCATAGGAAATGTATGAAATAGTAAAACTCATAAAACTCAAACTAAGATTAGTGGTTGCCAGGGCTGGTTGTGTTATGGATAATGGTGATGAATACTAATGGGTATTTTTTTTGGGGGGGAGGAGGTAATGAAATGATTCTGGAACATGTAGTCATGTTACATGGCTACAGAGTTTTAGGAATATACCAAAAATAACAACATTTTACATTATAGAAGGTGATATTTATGGTATGTTAATTTTATCTCTAAATGGATAAATAAAGTTGCCAGGATCTTAGTTGGCCCTGTTTCTAAAAGTATCACTGCCATTTCAATATATTCTATTAATATTTTTTTTAATTTTATTTTTTCTAAGTATAAATGGTATACAATCTTTTCTTGGTTATATTATATATTATATAATTTCAAGTGTATAATAAAGTAATGCAACCTATTTATACCTTAAAAGGTGATCATACCACTAATTCTAGTAATCATCTATAACTGTGTAACCTTACCAGAATATTATTGACTGTATTCCTCTATCCTCTTTCTCCCATCCCATGGGTTACATTTTAATTTTATTGCTTCTTTTGCACAAACATTTAATATTGATGAAGTCCTATTTATTGATTTTTTTCTTTTGTTGTTTGTATTTTTTGGTATCATATAAAAAAAATCATTGCCAGGACCAATGTTGAAGAGCTTTCTCTCGATAAACATAGAAATAATATTAGGTCTTACGTTTAAGTCTTTGATCCATTGGCAGTTCATTTTTTTGAATGATGTAAGATAGGGTTCTAATATCATTTTTCTGCATGTGGTTATTCAGTTTCCCCATCACTGGTTGTTGAAGAAACTATCCTATTCCCACTGGATGGTCTTAGTTCCCTAACAAATATTTGTTGACTGTATATACAGGGACTTAATTATGGATTCTCTCTTCTGTTCTATTGTTCTATGTGTCTATTTTTATGCCAGTACCACCTTATTTTAATTAGTATAGCTTTATAATATAGTTTTTAAATAGGAACTGTGATGCTTCCAGTTGTTTTCTTTATCAGGATGGCTTTGGCTATTCAAAATATTTTGTGGTTCATTGCAAACTTTAGGGTTATGTTTTTCTACTATTGTAAAAAAGATGCCATTGGAATTTTTATGGGGATTGCATTGAATCTATAGATTGCTTTGGGTAGCATGGATATTTTAACATTATTGCTCTTCTGATCCATGAACACAGCATTTCCTTTCATTTGCTTTTGTTTTCTTTCACCTATTACAGCACAGTTTTCATTAATTTCTTATCTTACAAACTAGAGGCCCAGTGCATGAAAATTCATGCACTGGAGGGGGGAATCTCTCAGCCTGGCCTGCCCCCTCTCACAGTCTCAGAGCCCTCAGTGGTGGGAGGCAACCTAGTGATCAGGGGAAGACGACGCCCCATCACACCTCTGCTCCTGCCACTGCTGGCAGTGCAAGCCTCAGCCAGCCCTGGTTACCTGAGTCTCAGGTGGCCCTGGGCGGCTGGGCAGCTACCATCTGAGGCTTGCCTGTGCCTCAGGCTGGCCCTGGGCAGCTGAGGGGATAAAGGGACTGGGGGTCTCCAGAGACAGGTGCTTAGCAAGGCTGAGGACACTGGGTGCCACCATGTTGTGGCTGTGGGCACCACCATCTTTGAGGGTAGGACAGTAAATTAGCATATTCCATGCTTATTGGCTGTGGGCTCTGCCATCTTTGCGATGTGTGAGGGTCAATTAGCACATTCCCTCTTTATTAGATAGGATTATTTTTTAAAAGAATTCTTGTGATCTTCTACTTTGTAAAGGTATGTTTTAACACTTTGTAATCGGGCATTTTCCCGCCAAATCGCATTGTAATGCAGGGCTTTTTTGATATTTTCTCACCAAAATTAGACTTTCTGGAAAATATTCATATCTTTCAATCTATTTGATATTTTTCTATGAAACTTTCAGTGTTTTAGTTTAAAAAGAGGTCTCTATTTATTTACTTTGCAAAATATGTGTTCGCACCCTTGTTTACCAGTTTCCCGCGCCCCACTGCTTAGCGGAACAAAACAAGTTAACTCATCTTCTGAGCTTTGGTATAAAAGGCGATATGAAGAGTTTACTCGTTTCTCACAAAAAATGTGTTAAAATATACCAATACGGGCAGATTAAAGATGGTGGCCAGCAGGACTACAGTGAGGGAGAGATTGTGAGTGAGCAAAAAGGAAGTGTGGACATGTGTGATGTGTGTGCATGTGTGTGTGTGTGTGTGTGTGTGAGCAACAATTAGATCCTAGAGGAGTCTTGGGGTTGTCAGACCAGGTTTTACTAGAAGGGGGCCTCTACCGTCATTGCAAAAACTCCCATGACCACAGGCTCTGGCACAGAAACCACACCAACTTGAAGGGGAGAGCTTCTGTGACTAGGAACCCAGCCTCAGCACCACCCAGACTGGCATCAGACACAATCCTGGACCCTACAGCCACTCTGGTAAAGACCTGCTACCTCATCTGCAAACCCATGCACACTGGGACTCCAGCCTCCCTGGCAAAAGGCTCCTGTGAGCCCCAAAATGCACTCCTCTCACAGCATCCTGCCATTTCAGCTACTGGTCCCACGTCCAACTGGACCCTTTGCATGCCTTGACACCTGGGTACTCTGGTGTAACTCAGAGCGTACGACCCTCTCACCAAGCCCACTGCTTCAGCCACAGGCTTTGTGCGTAAGTTGGCAACTGGATCCTTTGTGCAACTCAGTGCCTGGGCCCCCAAGTGAGGCTTGGCCTGCCAGACCCTCAAGCCAAACCTGCCACTTCAGCCACAGGTCCTGCATGATTCAGCACCTGGACCCTTAGGTGAAAGCAAAAATAAGAGACAAAGAAACAATCCCTAAAGGGAAAAAAAGGAGGATCCGCAGAAAAGGAAGTAAATGAAATGGAGGCATACAGTCAGAAAAAGAATTCAGAGTAAGGGTCATAGAGTTCCTAAACCAGCTGGATAAGAAAAGCAACAGCTTATGTAAGAATCAAGAGGAAATCAAGAATGATATAGCCAAAATAAAAAATACAATGGAAGGTTTCAACAGTAGACTAGAAGAAGCAGAGTACTGAATTAGTGATTTAGAAGACAAGGCAGAAAGTTACCCAATCTGAACAGCATTTGGAGAAAAAATTTAGAAAGCAGGAGAGCCTAAGGGAACTTTGCGACAACATGACATGAAACAACATACATATATTAGGGGTACCAGAATGACAAGAGGAGCAAGGATAAGAAAACCTATTTGAAGAAAGAATGACAGAAAACTTTCCTGATTTTGGGGAAGAAAAAGTCACACAAGCACAGAGAGTCTCAAACAAGATGAACACAAAAGACCCACACCAAGACACATTATAATTACAATAGCAAACATTAATGACAAAGAAGGAATCTTAAGGGCTGGAAGAGAGAGAGAGATAAAATAACCTACAAGTGAACTCCCATTAGACTTTCAACAGATTTCTCAACAGAAACACACCAGGCCAGAGGCAATGGAATGAAGTATACAAAATTATGCAAAGCAAGGAACTGAATCCAAGAATACTCTATCCAGCAAGACTATCATTCAAAATTGAAGGGGAAATTTGGAGCTTCACAGACAAAAAAAAGGCAAAAACAAAAACAAAACAAAACAAAAACTAAAGAGTTTATTAATACCAAGCCAGCAATGCAAAAAATGGTAAAGGGACTGTTGTAAAAAGAAGAAATAGAAAGGCAAGACAAACCATTGGCACAAAGAATAAAATTGCTACAAACAAGTACCTATTAATAATAACCTTACATGTAAATGGATTAAATGGTCCCACAAAAAGACATTGAGTGGCTAAATGGACAAGAAAACATGACCCATACATATGATGCCTACAAGATACCTACCTCAGAACAAGAGACTCACACAGATTGAAAGTGAAGGGATGGAAAAATAATTTTCAGGCAAATGGAAATGAAAAAAAAAAACAAAAAACTAGGGTAGCAATACTTATATCTGAAAAAATAGACCTCAAAGTGAAGGCCATAATAAGAGATAAGGAAGTTCAATTTATAATACTAAAGTGAAGATAGAGGATATAACTCTGGTAAACATGTAGCAGCCAATACAGGAGTACCCAAATACATTTAAAACAATAAAATAAAAACTTCTGGAAGATATCAAGGGAGAGATCGACAGCAATACCATCATAGTAGGGGACTTTAATATCCCATTTACATCACAAGATAAATCCTTTAGACAAAAAATAAGCAAAGAAACAGCAATTCTAAATGACTTGATAGATCAGATAGACTTAATCACCATCTTCAGAAAATTTCACCCCAAAGCTACAGAATATACATTCTTCTCAATTGCACATGGGACATAATGGGACATAGGCAAAATCTTTCCAAGTTCAAGAAGATTGATATCATTTCAAGCATTGACTCATAAAACAATGGCATAATATTAGAAATAAACTACAATAAAAATTTCAAGTACCTAAAAGCTAAATAGCATTTTATTAAATAATGATTGGGTTACCGAAGAGATCAAAGAAGAAATAAAAAAAAAAATCCTGGAAACAAATGACAATAAAATCTCAACAATCAAAAATCTATGGGATACAGTGAAAGCAGCCATGAAAGGGAAGTTCATAGCATTACAGGCCTACCTCAAAAAAAACAAGGAAAACTGGTAATAAATTATATAACTCTACAACTTAAATAATTAGAAAGAGAGCAACAAGAAAAGCCCAGAGTAAGCAGAAGGAAAGAAATAGTAAAGATCAGAGCGGACATAAATGACATAGACACAAAAAACAATACAAGAGATCAATGAAACCAATATCTAGTTCTTTGAAAGAATAAACAGGATTGATGAATCTTTAGCCAGGCTCACCAAGAAGCAAAGAGAGAGGACCCAAATAAACAAAATCAGGAATAAAAGAAGGGAAATAAGAACAGGCCCATAGAAATACAAAAGATTGTAAAAACAATACTATGAACAAATATATTCCAACAAACTGGTCAACCTACAAGAAATGGACATATTCCTAGAAAAATATGACCTTACAAAACTCAATCAAGAAGAATAAAAAAATCTGAATAGGCTGTTAACTAAGGAGGAAATTGAAGCAGTAATCAAATAACTTCCAACAAACAAAAGCCCTAGGCCAGAATGATACACAGGGGAGTTTTACCAAACATTCAAAGAGGAATGAAAACCTATCCTCCTCAGACTATTCCAAAAAATTCAAGAGAAAGGAACACTTCCAACCTTTTTCTAGGAAGCCAGCATAACCCTAATTCCAAAAACAGATAAAGACACTACAAAGAAAGACAATTACAGGCCACTATCCTTGATGAATATAGATGCTAAAATCCTCAACAAAATTTTAGCAAATCAGATGCAGCATTACATTAGAAAGATCATACACCATGACCAAGTGGGAATTATACTGGGGATGCAATGATGGTACAATTTCCACAAATCAATAAATGTGATACATCACATAAACATATTTAGAGATAAAAATCACATAATCATATCAATTGATGCAGAAAATTAATTTGACAAAATCCAAAATCCTTTTTTGATTAAAATTCTCAGCAAAGTGGGAATAGAGGGATCATATCTCAACATAATAGAAGCCTTGTATAATAAAGCTACTGCCAGTATCATCCTCAATGGGCAAAATCTAAATTCATTTTCCCTAAGAACAAGAACAAGACAGGGATGCCCACTTTCATCACTCCTGTTCAACATAGTATTGGAACTGCTAGCGATAGTGATCAGACAAGAAGAAATAAAAGTCACCCAAATAGGAAAAGAAGACTAAAACTGTCATTTTCATAGATAACATGATAATGTATACAGAAAACCCTGAAGTTGCCATAAAAAAATCTATGATACTTAATAAATGAATTCAGCAATGTAGCAGGATTAAAAATTGACACCCAGAAATCTATGACTTTCTTATACACCAATAATGAATTCACAGAAAGAGAAAGTAAAACAAAAACACAAAAACAATCCCAGGAGGAACCAAGATAGTGGCATAAGGTATATACCTAAATGCGTAGCCTCCACAACTACATTTTAAAAATACAGCTATGAAGATAAACGGCCATCCTCCAGAACCAAGGGAGGGGAAGCTTTACAACTAGAAGGCAAGAGAAGGAGTGCACTGAGACTGAATAGAAGTTCCCAGTGCCAAAACTGAGAGGTACAGACGGGAGCAAAATGGAGGCGGCTCAGGTGAAAGGGTGGTGGCAGCAGCACCTGGGTCTGTGGCTTGGAGGGAGATTATAAACTCCAGGGTTGCACTGAATGAGATGCAGGCTGTCGGGCAACGGGGCGGAAGACCAGTGGTGTTCTAGCGGAGCTGTTCGCAGCGATCACTGACACGGGGACTCGGGCGGGCAGACACAAAATCCGGGAGAAACTGCGGAGTCGGTGGAGGGGTAGCCATTGTGGGTTGCTATGCCCTAGTGATTCTGAGACCCTGCCCCTCCCAACTTACAACCCCACCCAAGCTGTGTGCCTACCTGCCTGCAGCCTAACCTAACAGGCTGCAGCTGGGACAGAACCCCAAAAGTTCCAAACCCCAAACAACGAGAAGAAAGGCCTGTAGGTCATTTCCTCCCAGTGATACCTCCCAGTGATAACTACAACAAGACTGTGCACCCAGCCTCCAAAGGCGTACAACATGAGTGTCCACCCCAGGTAATTGGGGAGGCTGAATCACTGGGCCCTATAGGACACCTAGCACAGAAAGCCACTCTCTCAATGCAGGGAAGCAGCCAAAATGTGGAGACAAAGAAACAGATCACAAATGACAGAAATGGAGGAAAGCAAACTACTGGATATAGAGTTCAGAACTACGATTTTAAGGTTTTGCAAGAATTTTCTAGAATCCGCCAATAAACGTAGTAATATTATACAGAGATCCAACAGCAGACTAGAGGTTTGCAATAATCAAGTCAAAGATTTGAAACATGAAAAAGCAAAGAGCACCCAATTGGAAGAGAAAAAAGAAAAAAGAATCCAGAAGTGTGAAGATAGTGTAAGGAGCATCTGGGACCACTTTAATCATACCAACATCAGAATTATAGGGGTACCAGAAGAAGAGAAAGAACAAGAGACTGAAAACCTATTTGAAGAAATAATGACAGGAAACTTCCCCTACCTGGTAAAGAAATAGACTTACAAGTCCAGGAAGCTCAGAGGACCCCCCAAAAAAAGAAATCCAAGGAGGACCACACCAAGACACATCATAATTAAAATGCCAAGGGCAAAAGACAGAGAAAATATTAAAAGCAGCAAGAGAAAAACAGTTAGTTATCTACAAGTGAGTACCCATACGACTTTCAGCTGATTTTTCAACAGAAACCATGCAGGCCAGAAGGGAGTGGGAAGAAATATTCCAAGTGATGAATAGCAAGAACCTACAACCAAGATTACTCTACCCAGCAAGGCTATCATGTAAAATTGATTGTCAGAGAAAGAGCTTCACAGACAAGAAAAAGCTAAAGGAGTACATCACCACCAAACCAGGATTATTTGAAATGCTGAAGGGTATTTTTTAAGAAGAGGAAGAAGAAGAAAAAGGCAAAAATAAAAAGTATGAATAACAAAGTGACAACAAATACCTATCTATCAACAAGTGAATATAACAAGTCAATAGAAATATCTGATGAACAGAATAAACTGGTGAATAGAATATAAGTAAGGGCATAGAAAGGGAATGGACTGACAATTCTCAGGGGGAAGGGGACATGAGGGGTATGGGAAGAGACTGGACAAAAATCTTACATCTATAGATGAAGACAGTGTTGGGGGTAAGGGCATGGGGTGGGGAGGGACCAGGTGGAGGGGAGCAATGGGGGTTAAAAAAAGGAAAATATGTAATAATCTGAACAATAAAGATTTAATTAAAAAATCCCATTTACCATTGCTACAAAAATTAAGATACCTAGGAATAAGGTTAACTAAAGATGTAAAAGACCTGTACCTGGAAAACTACGGGACATTGAAAAAAGAGATAGAGGAAGACATGAACAAATGGAAGAATATACCTTGTTAATGGATCAGTAGAATCAACATCATTAAAATGTCCATACTACCCAAAGCAATCTATGGTTTCAATGTAATCCCCTTTAAATTACCAAAGGCATATTTCATAGACCTAGAATGAACTCTCCAAAAATTCATATGGAATAAAAAGAGACCTTGAATAGCTGCAGCAATCCTAAGGAAGAACAAAGTTAGAGGGATCACACTACCAGATATCAAGATATAAACAAAGCCACTGTTCTCAAAACTGCCTGGTACTGGCTGGTACATGAGCAGACATATAGACCAATGGAACAGAGCAGAGAACTGAGAAATTGACCCAAGCCATTGTGTTCAATTACTATTTGACAAAGGAGGCGAGAGGATACAATGGAGTCAAGATGGTCACTTCACTAAATGGTGTTGGGAAAATTGGACAGATAGATGCAAAAAAATGAAACTAGATCAACAACTTATACTATACACAACAATAAACTCAAAATGGATAAAGGGTTTAAATGTAAGATGAGAAATCATAAAAGTCTTAGAAGAATCCACAGGCAACAAAATGACAGACATATGTTATAGCAATATCTTTACCAATACAGCCCCAAGGACAATGGAAACTAAGAAAAAACAAATAAATGGGACTACATCAAAATAAAAAGCTTCTGCACAGCAAAATCACCATTAGAAAACAACAAAAAAGCCCACTGCATGGGAGAACATATTTGCCAATGTTATATCTGATAAGGGATTAATCTCCAAAATTTATAAGGAACTCATACATCTTAACAAAAGGAAGATAATGCAGTAAAAAAATGGGCAAAGGACCTAAATAGATACTTTTTGAAGGAGGACATATGAAAACATACTCAAAATCACTAAGTATCCAAGATATGCAAATCAAAACCACAGTGAGGTACCATCTCACACCTGTCAGAATGGCTGTCATCAACAAATCAACCAACGATAAGTGCTGGTGAGGATGTGGGGGAAAAAGGACCCCTTGTGAATTGCTGGTGGGAATGCAGACTGTTGCAGCTACTGTGGAAAACAGTATGAAGTTTCCTCAAAAAATTGAAAATGGAACTGCTATTTGACCCAGTCATCCCACTTCTAAGAATATATCCCAAGAAATCAGAAACACCATTCAGAAAGGACATATGCACCACTATGTTTATAGCAGCACAATTTACAATAGCTAAGATTTGGAAACACTCTAAGTGCCCATCAGCAGATCGATGGATTAAAAACCTGTGCTACATCTACACGGTGGAAGTAAGTTTGCTTTCTTGCTTTCTTGCTTAAGTAAGCCAAACTTAATTGCTACATAGTTACTGCTATAAAAAAGAGCGAACTCTTACAATTCACAGCAGCATGGAAGAACCTGGAGAGCATTATGCTAAGTGAAATAAGCCAGTAGGAGAAAGATAAATATCACATGGTCTCACTCATATGTGGAATATAATGAACAAATAAACTGATAAACAAAAATAGATCCAGAGACAGAGAAGCATGAAATAAAGCATCAAACCTCAGAGGGAAGGCAGTGGACTGTGTGTGTAGGAGGAGAGAGCCGGGGGGGGGGGCAGTAAGAGATCAACCAAAGGACTTGTATGCATGCCTGTAAGCATAACCAATGGACATAGACAGTAGAGGTGTAAGGGCCTGGCTGCAGAGTGGGACTGCAAGGCAGAGGTCAATGGGGGGGAAAGGAAACATGTGTAATACTTTAAACAATAAAGAATTAAAGAAAAAATAAAATATAGCCAAACCTATATTTTATTATCACTTCCTCTCCTAAAATTCATTGTTATTGAGCAAAATCAGCAGTGGATAGAATGTCAGCTTATGAATTGAAGGGCCCCAGGTTTGATTCCAGTCAAGGGCACATGCTTGGGTTGTGGGCTCCATCCCCAGTGGGGGGCGTGCAGGAGGCAGCCAATCAATGATTCTCTCATCATTGCTGTTTCTATCTCTCTCTTTCTCTCCCTTCCTCTCTGAAATTGATAAAAATATTTTTAAAAATTTAATAACAAAGTCATTGCTATTTCTTGCTTTCTTGCTTAAGTAAGCCAAACTTAATTGCTATTCTTCAGAAGTTATTTTAGATATTTCTGTTCCCTTAAAATCATATTCTTTTATTTAGTTTCATATAAATCTTATTATAGGAAGTGCTCATTTGCTTTATGCAAAACTCAATTCTATATTTAATCTCAATGAAATATTTGATGAATTTATTTGTGAATAACTAAAATCTCCCCAAATTTATAACATTGCCTGATTTCTACCTTGGATGAAAAATTGTGTTATTTTGATTAAGTCTTCTGTAAATTAGACATTTATTAACACATTTATTTTTTACATCATTTCTTTGTACTCACAAAGTTTGTATTGACCTTTTCTTGTCTAAATATTCTGTTTATACTATGTATGTTGGCATTTAATAGCAACATACTTATCTCTCATCCCAGGCTGGGCCATCCTGTCTATGTGTAATTTAGGATTGTAAACATTTCATTCAACTCCTTCTACAAAATTGCTGAAAAGCTAGTTATATATCCTTATATGATAGTTTAAATTGCAATTCAGTTATGACTTTATAAAGTTCCTAGAAAAAAGTGTAATAATATATGTGTGTATATTGTATTCTTAATATTAATTACTTTCTATGTGTCTTCATTGAGCATTTAAGAAGTTGGTACTTTTCCAAAGAGGACATACATATGGCCAATTGATATATGAAAAAATGATCAACATCAGTAATCATCAGAGAAATGCAAGCTATAACCATAAAGAAATATCACCTCATACCTGTCATAATGGCTACAATTAATAAATCAGCAAAGAATAACTATTGATGAGGATGTGGAGAAAAGGGGATGTTTGTGTACTGTTAGTGAGAATGGAAATTGGTACAGCCACTGTGGAAAACATTAGGGAGTTTCTTCAAAAAATTAAAAATGGAACTGCCTTATGACCCAGTGATCCCACTTCTGAGAATATATCTGAAGAAACCCAAAACACCAATTAAAAAAAATACATGCACCCCTATGTTTATTGCAGTATTATTTGCATTAGCCAAGATTTGAAGCTGCCTAAGAGTCCATTAGCAGAAGAGTGGGTTAAAAAGCTGTGGTACATTTACACAATAGAATACCACTTTGCCATAGAAAGAACAGACACAAGAAAATCTTGCCATTTGGAACAGCATGGATGCACCTGGAGAGTATTATGCTAAGTGAATTAAGCCAGTAAGAGAAAGAAAAGTACCATATGATCATATGATTTCACTCATATGTGAGATATAATGAAAAAAATGAATTAAGAAGAAAATTAGAGGCAGACTGACAGATAAAGATCAGGCTGACAGCTGTTGAGGGGAGGGGAGGCTTGTGGGGGTGTGGAGGAATTGAGCAAAAAAGAGAAAAGCTCATGGACACAGACAACAGTGTGGTAATTGCTGGGGGGAGGAGAGTGGGAAGAGATGGAAAAGGGTAAAGGGGGATAAATGGTGATGGAAGAAAACTTGACTTGGGTGTGAATACACAATACAATACAGTGTACAAATACGTTGTAAAATTGCGCACCTGAAGCTTGTATAATTTTGTTAAAGAATGCCATTCCAATAAATTTTATAAAAAGGAAAAAATAAGTTAAAAATAGAACTGCCTTTTTACCCAGTGACCCCACTTCTGGGATATATCTGAAGAAACCTGAAACACTAATTAAAAAAAAACAAACATGCACCCGTATTTTCATTACAGCATTATTTACAACTAGAGGCCCAGTTCACGAATTCATGGACTGGTGGGGTCCTACCGGCCTGCCAATCAGACCCCAGACCGGCAGGGGGGAGGGGCCATGGGAAGTTGGCCAGCTGGCTCCACCCCTGATTGGGGTAGGGGGGTGATTGGGAATGGAGGCCAGTCAGGTGGAGGGGCCACAGGAGGTTGGGGGTTGCTGATCAGGGTGCTGATCAGCTGGTTGGCCGCCACAGTGCACATCATAGTGACTGCTCTTTCCCATTGTTCCCTCATTCCTGTCGTTTTTATATATACAGATAGCCAAGATCTGAAAGCAATCCAAGTGCCCATCATTAAATGTGTGGATAAAAATCTTTAGCACATTTACATAAGGAAATACTACTTGGCTGTAAAAAAAAAAAAAAAAAAAAAAAGGAAATCCTACCCTTTCCAACAGCATGAATAGACCTGGAGGGTATTATACTAAGTGAAATAAACCAGTCAGAGAAAGATAAATACCATATGGTTTCACTTATATGTGGAATCTAATGAGCAAAATAAACTGAAGAACAGAATAGAAACAGAGGCATGGATACATGGAACAGACTTACAGTTGCCAGAAGGAAGGGGTTTGGGAGACAGGATGAACGAAGGTGAAGGGATTAGCAAAAGAACACATATGTATAGCCCATAGACTAAGGTGACCAGACGTGCCGCTTTGGGCAGAACTGTCCCGATTTTTAAGAGTTTGTCCCGGGTCCCACAGCGTTTTAAAAAAGTCCCGATTACTCTTTGTAATATTTTAAGTAATAATAAAAAAGAAAGAAAGAAAAAAAAAGAATCCCCCGGTCAATGGTGTACCACTTTAAATCTGGTCACCTTACCATACATAGACATAAGACAACAGTGTGGTAATAGCTAGAGGGAAAGGGGGTGGGAGTTGAGTTGTACATTGAAACCTGTGCAGTATTTTTGAACCAGTATCACCTCAATAAACTCAATAAAAAATGAAGTTGGCATCCTAGGTTTCCCTCAATTTTCTTTAATACTGTTATTGCCTTGACCCACTTTTCACTCATTTGTTTGGTTTCTTTTACTCTAATGGGATCTACATTGGTCTGCATATTATGATTTTTCTCCTAGCTTGCCTCACAGCCTTTTCTTTTTAATACAGGAGTCTTAGGGACATTTTGTTTAAGGAGACTCCAGCCTTCCTGTGTAGCTTACAACAAGGAAAATCATTTTTCTGGATTCTGCAGAAGTTGGAGTGCTCAGTTCTTTTTTTTTTCTCTGAGTGGAACTGATGTTTTTTAGAAAGCATAGATATTTTGACCTTGAATTTCTTGCCTTGGGCTCTAAATTTGGCCTTTAAGACTGTATTTTCTTAAGTTTTCATATTTTAATGTGCAATGATCATTGGCTTTTCCTGCCACCATCACTTGAGATTGCCCTGGCACATGTTACCCATGTGGCTAACATGGTTTCATGCTGTTACATAACCTTTATTATTATTATAGGCATAGTGGTCTACAATCTAACCTACAAATACCATTTCTTACTGACCTACCTTGGAGATATACTCTCTGTATACAGGATACAGTATTTTCTAAGGATATTTTCCTATTTAAGCCCAGCTTCTTTAAGGTTTTTTTTCTCCTTAATACCACATTAAACTTCTCTTAGGGAAATGGGGGGATATTCCACAATAATCTACAAGCCCTTTTATATTGCTTATATCTGCTACTTTTCTTGTGTGTACTGACAGAAAGTGAGCCTGTTCTATGAAGGCCAAGAGTTACTTAAACTCAGTGTTTATGTACCACAGTTTTCTGGGGTGTTATAGATCCTACATTAATCCTGGAATTTTAAATTGAAGTTAGCTTGCCATAATAAATAGAGTTGTACACTTGAAACCTGTGTGGTTCAGAGTCCAGAGTCCTGACTTTGATTCCTAGCTTCAACTATACATCCTTTAAATGATATAACTATATATAAATGTACTAGTATATCTTAACTTAATAGATTGATACTAAATGTAGGGGGGGGATTTCCACCTGCTGGCGGGCCTGGCCAGCCTGGGTGAGGGGCTGATGGCTGTTTGCAGGCTGGCCAAGCCCCCCAGTGGGATCCCTCACCCCATTGGGGTATGGCCAGCCTGCGTGCAGGCATGAGGGCCGTTTTCAGACTTTCAGGCTTCCCACAGTCTCTTCAGGATTTGGGCCCCTACTGGGGTACCTGGCCAGCCTGGGTCAGGGGCTTATGGCAGTTTTCAGGCTGGCCAAGACCCCCAGTGGGAACCCTCACCCCTTTGTGGTGTGGCCAGCATGGGTGATGGACTGAGGGCTGTTTTCAGGCTTTCAGGCTGCCCACAGCTCCCATTGACCCAATGTCCCAGCAAAGCTGACTGGAAGCAGGTTTCTGGGGTTTATCTTCTATAATTGATACACTGTTCCTTTAAGCCGAGGCCTAGGCAGGTAACGAAGCCTCCTGTCTGCTTCAGCTCATGGCTTCTAAAATTGAAAAAATGTTGCCTTAGTAGACTCTAGGCAGGCAGTTTCCTTCATTGCCCCAAGGCTTCTATAATTGAGACAATGTTGCAAATATGTTGTTGGCTGGAGCCGAGAGAAGCCCAGCCGGCAAACAGTTTTACTCCTGCTGCAATGGAAGCTGCCTGTTTACTCTAGCAGTTCTGTGACTGCCGGCCTCCATCTTGGCTGGGTTAATTTGCATGCAGTCGCTCTGATTGGCTGGTGGGCATGACTTAGGTGTCCCAAAGAAATGGTCAATTTCAATATTATGCTTTTATTAGATTAGATAGTATATGTAATGCTATATTTTTGTAATTTAGATTTTATGGACTCATAAAATATTAGACATGGATACAGCCTTAGAAATAATCTAATCTAGGTACATATATTTAGAGATGATTACAGTTGGATTCCCCAAGAGTTTACAAAAATTGCTTGAGATTACTATAGCTAGTATGGCAGATCTGGAGCTAGGACAGAAGTGTTCTAATACAGTGCTCTGTGCTTTTTAAAAAATTTCCTTTATTCAATCACCAAGACTTATAAATTCTGCCTTGGAAAAGTGTTTGAATAATAACTAACATTTTAAAATATTACTATGTACCACATACTCTTCTAAGCATTTTACATGTATTCCCACATTTAATCATAACTGTAACTTCAAAATGTGTTATTTTATCTCCATTTTGGAGATTGAAAATTAAGGGTCAGAAAAGATTAAGTAATTTAGCAAAAGCTGTGTAATATCAAAAGCTAATGAACTAATGTGAATAGTTGAATAAATGCAGTCTACCTTTAAAACTCATGTTATAAACTAATTTCATTATTGCCTCTTTATACTTTTCTCTATATTTCCATCATCATCAAAATAGGCCAGACCTGTAATTCCTCCTAAAGGATTTCCCTGCTTTCTTCTTGCTCTTTTCCTTACAATCCATTCTTTTCATCTTGATCTGATCAATATTCCTAGGTCACCACTTAATTTACATTATTTTATTTTTTAGGAAAACTTCATGATTCCTAATTAAATATGAATTTAAGTGTCAAATCCTATCCCTATTACTCAAGTTTCTGTAGAATATGGGCACTCTTCATTGCCCAAAATGATTGCCCACTATTCACCAAAATGAATCCTTTGCTGTAGTCAGGTAAATGATTGGACAAAACCTTATTGCATTCAAATAAAAAAAATTTACAAGCTCATATAACTGAAAAATCCAGAGATAATTTTGATTTTAGGCAAGTATTGATGTAGCTTAGTGATGCTACAAGGATCCAGGTTTACTCTGAATTTCTTCTGTTGTGCTTTCAATGGTGTCCATATTAATCCTCAAGGTCCACATTATAGATCTTTGGGAACTCCATGGTTCCCCCCACAACTCACATGTTATTTGGTTTTAAATATTATTAAATATTTAATATATTAAATGTATTAATATGTATTTGATAATAAAATAGTTAATATATTAAATATTATTAAATATTTAAATATTATTAAATGAGCTTTGGATATTCAAAATATGCTAACCCATAGAAGAGAAAATATGTGTCCCAACATTCCCAGAAAATGCACAGAAATGTATTCAGATAAGATGCTTTCAGTGTCTACTTTAAATTATTACTGGGCCCAGAAGAATATACGCAGTAAGTCTTGTCGGCTTGGATTACATGCCTGTTCCTAAGGCAGTTTCTAGTGCCATGAGAATGGAATTATGTTGCACACCTGGAACTAGAGTCAACTTTGCCTAAAGCACTTGGCTGAGAGTTGTGGATGGAAATAGTCTCCCAAACATGAATTAAGTGCTATTGCTAGAAGAAAGATATAGATTTTCGGAGGCACTCATCAAATGTGTGCTATAGTTTCCTCTATTTTTAATTTTTAAATCATTTCTCTGATGTTTAACTTAATTTTGCTCACTCCACCTCATACCATATTATGTACTTTATACCTGAGTTTGTATTGTTTTGATATTTTATATATGTACATCTTTTTAAAAAATATATTTTTATTCATTTCAAGAGACAAAGGGAGAGGGAGATAGAAACATCAATGATAAGACTCATTGATCAGCTGCCTCCTGCACACCACCTACTGGGGATTGAGCCTGCAACCTGAGCATATGCCCTTGACCAGAATTGAACCTAGGACCATTCAGTCCGCAGGCTGATGCTCTGTCCACTGAGCCAAACCAGCTAGGGCTATATATGTACAATTTTTGTCCCCCAAAAACTTTAAGTTCGTTTAGGGCATAGACTATGACTTGTAACTATAGCCCACACAGCATCTAAAATAATTCTGCATTTGCAGCTGTTGTGTACAAGCACATGCTTGCTTGACTTGTTGATTTTTTGAGTTAGGTACAGTCACTTTATTCATTTTGGTCATCCTCAAGATTGATGCTGATTGCTCTGCTGCACTCAGTCATTTGGGTTTCAACATCAGTCATGATGATAACCAAAATAAATTGATTGTCTAGGTTTCAGTTCATTCATTGTATGCTGATAGATAGATATAGCCTTGCTGATAAGTAGTACTTATCTGTATGTACTAAAGTCATGCTCCATAGTTCTGTGTATGTTTTTGAAGATGTATCTTTTTGTTTAACTATAGCTACCATTAAACCATTTCTATGGAAAACATTCTCTAATAATTTCATCTGCTCTTACTGGCAAGCGCTTTCCATTTTGCAGTGTTTACTTGCATTAAGCATTGTATCTTATTTGGTGTGCATCTACCTTAACCTTTTTCTATTTTGTTTTATTATGCTTTTTTATGTCATATAATCAAACTTCTGGAAAACAACATTAATACTGAGTGCTGTTCATCTTGTACAAATAATCCACTGTTAGCCTGATTTCCCCCTAAGTGGAACAGTCAACTATTTCTCCAGATCAATGGTACTTTTACTTTCCTATTAAAAAATTAAATGTATCCCAAAGAATTGTGCTGTCTTTTCAAGATTAAAGTTTTTTTCTATTTATAATTTTTAAAAATTTTTGTTGAACTTATTGGGTGACATTAGTTAATAAAATTATATAGGTTTCAGGTGTACAATTTTATAATACATAAGCTTGTATAGTGTATTATATGTTCACCAGCTCAAGTCAAGTCTCTTTCCATCACTATTTATTGCCCCTATACCTCCCTCCAACCTCCTTTCCCTCTGGTAATCACCATACTGCTGTTGTCTATATTTCTTCTTCTTCTTCTTCTTCTTCTTCTTCTTCTTCTTCTTCTTCTTCTTCTTCTTCTTCTTCTTCTTCTTCTTCTTCTTCTTCTTCTTCTTTCTTCTCCTTCTCCTTCTTCTTTCTTCTTTCTTCTTCTTCTTCTTCTTCTTCTTCTTCTTCTTCTTCTTCTTCTTCTTCTTCTTCTT
>PVJC01014962.1:0-27500 GCA_004026665.1 Murina feae
CACATTTTGTCCAAATCATAAATTCAGATGTAAAATACAGCACAGACGAATATCACGTGTGTTTATGGCCCTCTCTAGAGGCTGAGGAATAGATACATTCATTCACATGTGGCTAGTGTTCAACCTTGACAGTCATTACTCAGTGCATTTCAATAATACAACTTTGAAACATTTTTTAATGTGTTTACTGGCTTAAAGGCCACTGAACAGGAAAGAATACTAAATGTGAATAAACACTAAAGCATTTTGGCATGATTCTTGGTAAATGATAAAGGAAATAATTTTTGTCCCTCCCCTCCTGCCCTCCTGTACATAGACATGTCACAGCTTGGAATCACAGCTTGATTGTGGCATGCCTTCCATCTCCCTGAGAGGTGGTGCCACGTGTCGACAGATTCTGAAGCCTCAACTTAATGTTACAGTGTCTCGGTCAAGTGTCCAGAACTTTGAGTCTCTGTAAACTTTATTATTGAAAGAGCAGTGAGTATAATATGCAGTGGGCATGGAAGAAATAGATGTCAACATTTGTTCTGGGTGAAAAATGCTCATTCTATGCACTTGATATTCTTGTTTTATCAGGGATGAATCTGTTATTTTCAGATACTTTTTGCCCTCTTCTACCTAATTTTCATGAACAAAATTCTATTCAAAGGACAGCATTATTGTTTCTTTTAAGAATCTTATCTTCAAAATATATTCTGCTGGAGTGTAGGATCTTTTTAATGCAAGAATGTGGAAGTTTAACTATGTGACTAAGAGATTCTTCCCTCACTGAAGGAAGATGAGATATGGTCACTTACAAGATGTTCTCACCTATTTCCTGGTTCTGTTCTCTCTCCACTGTGTTCAGTGACAGTTGGACAGACAGGGTTGTCTGAGCAGTCTGGTGGCAAGTGGGCATGCTCTCCTGGTGGTGCTGGTCTTGGCGTTCTTACCAGATGCTGTTATCTAGTGCTGATTGGGGAGCCATCATGCACTATTTACATCAGTATAACCAGTGCATCTGCCTGGTTCTGTGCACCTAATATAGGGTCAGTGACTCTGACCCCAGACACTTTCATAAAATGGGACAATTAGGAATAGTGAAAATAGATTGCTTAGCTTGAGATTGTCCTCAAGGTCAGCTCAAATATTATATACTGGAGGCTTCTCATGGGAGGACATTTAAAAAAAAATCAATGTTTTAAAATTATTCAATAGTTTCACATATTAAAATACTTCCTGAAGTATCTTTTTTTTTGTTCGTGAACTTTATTGTTGAGATTTATCCTCTGTCTTGTGTGACTCTAAACTGCCAGAGCTTTTGAGTGCCTGTCCCATGCTGAATTTCATGAGTTACAGAAAAGTATGACATTTATGTTTACTTGACACTGAAGAGCTTATACTCCAGTACGCCCACCTTTTCAACTACTTGTTCTTGTTGCTGTACTTGGCTTTTATTCCAGAGGTCCCAGGTTTGAAAGTGGAGTTAGTTAGCAAACATTCATTCAGCATGACATGCAGTACCTGAAAGTGCGTGGAATGTAGAGACAGATATGATATCTGAGACCACGGGTAACAGACACAGAAGTGCGTCTATCATGTGTTGAGGTTGATCACGTGTCCGATGCCAGGGCGTATGGGAGCATAGTAGAGAGAAATCCACCTTAATCTCCAAGGCAGCTTTTCTGACCATTGTTTCCTAAAGGGGATGGATAAAACCCAGCACTGGTTACGCTGAATTGTTTACAGAACGAATGGTGTGGCCACTAGCCTGAGCATCACCCCTGCACTGGGACCTTGCTATGCCCTGGCACCGCCCCCTTTCCACGGGTGCTCACATGCTGCCTCTGACAAGAAACAGCTCTATTCAGGATGCGTGTTTTGCACCAAGATTTACAGTAGACAGGTGTATAGTAGGTGGTATGGAATACCTGACAAGTCTCACATGAGCAGTTGGAGAGTCTTCACCTGGGGAAATGATACTCAAACTACTGTATACCAGGCACGTGCCTTAGATTACTCTGGAGAACAGGTGTGGCCTCACCTGTGGCTTAGATGAAGGTGGTGAGGCCCAGAATTGAAGTAGCTTCCCAGGAACCCCCAGATTTCTGATTACAGTGTTCATGTCCTTTACTTTTCCTAGGTAGGTAAGGCAGTCAGGTTTAATTTTAAAAAGATCAAGCTTGTGTTGATTTGACATTGTCTCTAGTTTCAGGTGAAGAGAAAAAAATATCCTTAGTATCTAAATTAGGATCATACTGCCTGTGGGTGTAAAATATGATTTTTATTCAAGCAGACTTTAAGTATGATGGAATCATTAAAGTTGTAGTAGGAAGAAAAATATTCTTGGGGAAACTGTGTGGAACTTCAGAATTTGTAGTTGACATAGCTTTTACTTAGTATCTCCTTCTGAACCTGTGTTAATAATGAACTGTCACCATCGTTGAGTGGATTGGTCTTTTTCTCAACTTATGACTTGTTTTTCTTTATATATTATATGTGTGTGTCTACACACACACATATATACACATTGTTCTGTTATATATTTGTATAAATGATGTATGTAAATATATACATATATACACACATATTTGTTATAAGGACTATATGTTTTTCCACAAAACTGTCATCTGTTTTTAAAGTGATACATAAAAATGTCATTTTTGTTAAGTAGAACTAACTAGAAAAGGAATCATTGGGGTTGAATGGAAAGTAAGAAAAGTAATGAGGCTGGAGGAAGAGAATGATTCTCTTAAATGTATAGCCTGGGGAATAGAAAGAGCCTCGGGTTGACATTCACAACTTGTGTAAACTATATTTAATTTTTATGTAATACAACATACCATTCCAAAGTATGCCTTAGGGTGTCTCAATTTTTGAAATGTTCCTGGGGAAATTGCCACCTTGTACAGAGGTAGTGCCCCCTAACTGTAGCCTGTGAGCATGGAGCACAGCTCTGCACACCTTTGCTGTTCCCTTGGAGTAATTTGGGTATTTTAAAGCCACCAGAAGCATGAGGAAACTAAATTTTATCTTTAGGAGTTCTGTTAAGCCATTTCTAGGAGTCAAATAGAAATCTTAGAATAGATTACATGCAACAAACTTAGCATGGTGCACCTTCTAACCAAAAGGTGGGAATAGCACAGACTTAGGGGTTGCCTCTGTTAGCTCATGTTATGATCAGCAAGGATGTGCAAGTACTGCTGTCAGTGTGAGCATACAGTTACAAATAAGAAAGGCCGGTGCATAGTCTCCAATGAGCCTAAGTTCTAACACTGGGGAAGTAGTCAATAAATGGATAAGCAAATGAATGAGAAGGTAATTTCCACTAATTAGAGAGAATAATGAGTAAGGTGGGGATGGAGAGTGACAGCAGTCTGATCAGGTTATCAAGGACAGCTCTGTCAGGCACTGGCATCAAGCAGGGGGGACCTGCAGGGCACAAAGATGCCAGTGCCAGACCCTGAGGCAAGAACAGCCGGCAGAGTTCCAGGAATGCTCTCAAGCTGAGGGTGGTGGTAGAGGTGCCCGAGAAGCTGCAGAGGTCGGATCCTGTAGATCTTGGAGGTGCCTTCCAGCTGTGGGTTAGATCTGGAGATTAGCAGAAAGCCCTTGAAAAGTCACTCTGGCTGATATGTGTGCAGGGCATTGTCAAGGGCAGGTTAGTACCGTAGTTGTGGCTGAAGATGATGGTGATGTGGGCGGGTTGATGGTAGTGAGGACAGGAAGATGGGGAAGCATTTCAGTGCTTGGCAGTCAGCCGGACAGGGATTGCTAGTCTAGGTGGTAAGGGCATGGGGAAGAGGACCCAAGGGATGATATCCCTGTGTGTGCCGTAAGCAGAGGGCAGATGGTGGTACCTCCCACTAAAATGAGAGACTTGAGCAAGAACAGGTTTGAGAATGTGGGGCCTGATATATTCCATTATGAACACTTGATACCAAGATGCCTGTTCTCTACCTGAGTGGGTATCACAGCTGACAGTTCAGCTGGCTGTGCACATCTCAAATTCCCATGGATGAGGCCCTTTAATTTCTTAGGATCTCTGAACATAATTTAACTTCGCTTAGAGTTGTAATCTGAATTTTCTTGAAATACTAGCTTGAGTTGATCAAACTTCAGCATATACTTCTCTACCCTCACTCAGCAGCAGTGCATAGATCCCCAACTGACCCTATGGGTAGCTGGGGCTCTGTAAGGCAGCTCACCTACCTACTAGAGCAGCCTCCTCCCCCTCCAATACACACAGAATTGTCCCTAATAATTTAAAAACTATTTCTACTTTTATTCAGTTTTTATTCTTACAGACTTTGTCGCAGGCATGACCTGATTCCTTTACTTCTTAGCTATTATATGCCTGGAAAATGGAATGTTTGGAGAGAAGACTTCTCTAACTCCCTCTTTTCCTTGTATATGCCCTCTCTCCTGAGCATCTATGGATTGAGTTCCTTGAGAACCTCTGTAGAAGCAACACTGTCTTGCATATTCTCTGCTTCAGCATTTTATCTAGAAATAGCCCCAACTGGATTAGCTATGCCACCTTCTAGAGGCCTCTATCTTGCCCTGTCCTGAGGGTGCGTGTCATAGAACAGACAGAATACAAATACTTGTAGACAAAGCCATTCCCATTTATTTGATTGTGGCATGCCTCTTTGTCTCTCTCAGGCCAGACTATGGGACCAGGGTGCTAGAAAATTAAGGGAAGTGTATAAAAACTCCACATTTTTCAGACATTAGGAATAGTGGAAATAGATTGCTTAGCTCGCAGGCCTATCAGGTAGCTGCCTTTTTACTGTGAGACCTTCTAGAGTTGACAGTTAACCAGTATGACTTTGGCTTTGACTTGTCCTAGGAATGAATGTGATCTCCTGCCTTTTTAAAAAGCTGTTTTAGCTCTCAGAACCGTGACACTAACTCTGCCTAGTTGAGGGTGGTGACTTCTATAGACATTTTTTTCTTGTCAGTGCAGAGAAGGGGTGAATTGCCCCTTCTGTTGACTGTTAGCCCTGAAGGGCTTCCCCTGAGAGCAAGCTCAGCTCTCCTCCATGTTTAAGGCTCTGGGAGGCAGCTTGGGACTCATTGCAGCTCAAGTCCCTTTCCTGATCTGGAAACAGCTACCAGCACAAACACTGTACGTGCAGAATCCACCTGCATGGCTCTTAATGGACCATGCATTCACCCTTAACTTGCCCGTATTTTGTCATGTCATATAGCAGGCAGAATAGAGAGCATCTATTCTGTGACTTTTGTCGTTTCACTCTATCTCTCTCTATTGGGAGGGAAGACCATTTCAGTTCACTAAACAGGGTGAGCTGCTCTGGCTCAAGGGCCAGCATTAACTGTAGTGACCAATGTCCTGTGGGGTAAACTGGTTCTTGGCCCAGGTGGGTTTGTAGTCCAGAAGAATATGTATGACTCCGTGTCCTGCTAGGCCTGGTGTGACCTGCGCCTTGATACAGTGTGAGCAGTCTATGGGGTGGGCGAGCAGGCAAAGGACAGCTACTTGGGGCATTTGGGAGACTTCCCTGAAGCCTAGTGTTTTATTTGTTCAGGATAAGGACGCGAATTCATGGTGGATGGAACATGCTGAGTACACGGGCAGCAGTGTTTGTGTTTTGAAAAGAAGCAGGAGAATGTATCCAGGATGACCTTAGAGAGGTGGTTTCAAGCAGGTAGCGGAACTTGTAAATTTCTTCAGTTATTCTGGTGCTCAGTACAGTGCCATTCACACTTGGAAATAAAACGATAGAGATCCCACTGTCAGGAAGGTGACATTCTTTGAGACAGGCAGTGTGAGCACAAAAATAGTGATATGTGGGTAGAGCTACAAATTGCATATGTCCTAGCAGTGTATGTGCACATGGATTTCCAGAAGATCAGAAGATGGAGGGTCTATGCTAAGGCCTTTGTTCCAGAAGAACAGAGGAGTGAATTAGTTTAGGATTAAATGAGTGTTTCTGGAAGCTCAGGGGACCCAGTGTTATATAAGCAGGTTTTAAAAGAAATTTGAAAGGGAAGGAAAAAATAGTTACAACTTAGAAGAAGAAAATGTTTACTGTGCATTTAGTAGGCAGTTCTGACAGCCATGCCCTCCTCTAGCATCTTTGTACTCACAGCTACCCTTCCTCCAGGCTGCCCTCTGTGGGCTCCACCTTGCTCAGGTTTGCAGAGCAGATCCATGGCATGCCAGCTCAGCACCACCTCTGGGCTTTCCTGTCTGTTCGGGTCATGGCTGGACTCTGCTGCTGTTTGCTAAGTGCTGCATGTCTGCGCTCCTTCCTTTGCAGGGAGCTCTGGGCATGTCCCTGGGTCCCGGGGAGCTCTGCTCACCCTCCACATTCACTACTGCTCCCTGTCTGTGTCCTGGTCCACCTCTGGCCTGACTACCTGTAGCTTCTTGATGTCCAGTGAAACTGACTCAGACAGGAGACTTTGTGCCATCATCAGTAGTATTACCAGCCTCTCCTAGTTTGGTGAATAAACAGCCTCATTTACCGTAAAAATGACTGTCATTTCTTCAGAATATCAAGGCTACCTTACTGTATCAAACTCTGTGAGGTGCATCGTGTTATCATCACGCACTTCTTGGAGGTGAATGTGGCTAGAAGAAAGGAAGTAACATCCTTAGAGCCACTTGGCTCATAGGTGGTCACTTTGCACCAATCATCTGCTGGCCCCACATGGGCTGGGCATAGCTCTTTATCGGGGCCCTAGAGCCGTCACAGGGGGCTGCCTCAAGAACTGTTTATTTGGCTCACCTAGGCTGGTTGTCACCCAGACTTTTGTCTTAGAGCCTCCATCTGATTAAAGTTTTCCAGTGCTAACGGCTCCTTCTTCAGGTCACTGAACTAGAGTCTCCCTGGGGTCTGCTGCTGTTGTGGTCCAGACTCTGAGCTGTAAGCCAGGAAGTCTCATCTATGCAAGATCTCCTTTTGTTCCAACAGTAACCACTGAGCAAGTGCATTAACAAACCATTTACTGCACTCCAACATCAAGGGCGCTCGACCTCATCCCCAAGTGGGAGTTGTCTCTTCTGCCAGAGGCACTAACTTCTGGTCTGATGTTTTTTGTTAGCAAGTATCCCAGTGTTCCTGTTTTTCACTCCCCTGTCCTTAGCTGACCCTTCTTAGCATCCTGTAGTTTATCTCTGATCACAGTCCCACATAGGACAGTCTTCCTTACCTGTTCATTCTGACTCATGCCACTCTCCTCTTTCTAGTAGTAGAACAGAGTAATCTTATACACTTTCTGTTCTAACACACTACAACTATGACCTTTCTCTTATCTCCTCCCCCTCCTCTCATGACCCTTCACACCATTGTTAATAAAATGTGCTCTTGCATTGCAGTAGAATCACGGGAGACAGTCCTTGGAAACAGCAGACTTTCTCCCCTCCCGTCCTTAACTCCTCTTGAGTAGACATCTGGATGGTACCTGTTTCCATTAAGTTCTCCAAGGACTCTTAAGCCGAGTGGAGTTTGAGAACTATTTTCTGGTTCCTGTGTTCTAGGACCTGACAGCTGGGACCATTCCCAGTTCATCATTATTTTCCATGGAAGGTTTTTCCTGCTCTCAAGTCATTTTTTCTGAAGTTGGGGATGGCACTGTTGTTTTACTTGTTTTACTCTGATATAAATTCAGCCACATCTGATGTTTATCTGAAAACGGCCACACACTCTAAATTACGTAGCAGTGACCTTCATTCCCCTGTGGCCCAGCTCTGTGTGCCCACTCACAGGTGGAGCTTGTCTCACAGCCTCCCTGTATCTCTGAAGGTGGAGAGGTGCTGCTCCACAGGCTTTTCAGAAGTGGACTCAGTATCCCTTCTGGAGGAGGTCACTTTTCTGAGGATAGTAATTAAACAATAGACAATGAAAGGCATCTTCTTTTCACTTGCCCTTTACACGTCATCAGAAACAGAGCCTACACTAATGACTTTGAGTGTGTAGTTGCACACGGAAGCCTATGAACTGTCCACAGGTAAAACACAGGCAGCAGATGGGCGTTGGCAAGCATTTCACTCTCAAGTGATTTTGTCCTTTTCTTCAGTGAAATAACTCACTGGTATAACCTCTTCTGTGCTTTACTGCCTTTCAGGAGCAGACCATGTGCTGGTGGTCATGATACACATATAGTACGTTTCAGTTCTGAAAAATGGAGCAATGCAGACAAGTTACAGATAAATTCCTTGGAAATAGATCATTCCATGAGGCTGCGCTTTTAAAAACCCAGTGCTGGGTGGGGTGAGGCTATAATTTGTCAGTGCAGGTAATACTCGTATGCTGAGATCTTGCATCTTGCATGTTATTGTTACATTAAAGCAATTTAAGTTGGATATCAGTCACTTTTAGTACTTCAAATGTGTTCTTTGTCAGGATGCTAAGAATAATGTAAGATTGAAAGTTTTTGATCCTTCTTAACACTAGTAATTTTAATGTTCATTTTTGTTGAAGAGCATACTGAATCTTTCTTTGTTGGGATTTTAATTTTTTTCCTTTGAGTAATTTTAAAAATTATTTCTTAAGGAAACTCATTACTTTCTTCAAAGAAGTGTGGCTCAGTACAAGAGGAAAATATGAAAAGAGTAGAATGTTATATGAATGGGAACAATTGTGTTCTTTTTTCCAGTCCTGAAGTTTTTAATTCTACACTTGGGAACGTGTCCAGATTTAAAGGCTCAGTCGCACTTCCCTGAGATATGTATTATTAAAGCGTGTGTATCTGTGCTAGTGTGTGCAGGCTTTAGAAGGGCACAGCATACCTCTCAGTTTTATTGCATTGCATTAGATTTATATTTTTAAACTTATTTGTTGTCAAATCAAACATAAAGCCATCTTCTCACACATGTTTTTTTGCGCTAAATAATTAAACAGACACTACCCCCTTCCATGCCTGAGTAATCTTGAAAAGAGTAGTATAGTACCTGGAGGAAAGATACTACTGAGTTTTGAAATTTGCTTTAAGGTGTGATAGTTAAAATACCACTGAACTTTGTCTCTTAGAAACTTTATGGTTACTAAGGTGTTCTTCAGTTTAATTTTGTTTATTGTAATTCTTACATTTTTCTGTGTTTGTATCTTTGTAATTATTCTCCAAATCTCTGTTTGACCTTATAGAATTTTAATATTTTATTCAAAATTTTCTTGTTTGAAGAACTTAAAGAAAACTTCTACCTTGCCCTGGCCCGTGTGCTCAGTAGTTAGAGCATCAGCCCAGTCACAGTTTTGATTCTTGGTCAAGGACCCATACCTAGTTTGCAGGTTCATTCACCAGCCATTGTGCGTGTGGGGGCAGCCAAGTGATGTGTTTCTCTTTATTTCTCTCTCCCTTCTCTCTCCCCTCCTTCCTCCCTTTCCTTCTATCTAAAATCAATGGAAAAATATCCTTGGGTCAGGATTAACAAAATGTGCGTGTGCACACACACACAACACTTCTACCTCAACATTATGGTTGTATACAGCTATACATCTGATGTTTTATAGGTATCTTTATATACTCAGTCCCATATTTTTTGCTTCCTTTCCCAAAGAATAGCCTAGGTAAGGAGGGACATCTGAATTTGGTAATTCTTGGAGCATTGCTTTAAATTTAGCTGTTTCTTTTGGTAGGTCCACATTTCCTTTGATTGTCTATGCTGTTTTTTCATTACTCGTCATCAGTATCATTAATTCTATCTTTAGGTGATTACTCTGGTGGTGATTGAGTTGGTTGACCTTATTATCCTGTTCTTTCTAAATACCCTCACAGGTATATTCCAGCTTCTGCTCCATTTCAACCCAAGTGCTTCTTAAAATACAGGTTTCTGTTTCTGAGCTTCTTCACATTTACCTTCCCAAGAATGAATTATTGGTTAGGATAGCAGCCTAGGTAGCTCTGTCCTCGCTTCCTCTATGTTTGTACTGTTCTCCTGGAGATCTCACCGAGGGTTGAGGCTGAAATTAGCATCCTTGGGCTGGCAACTCTCAAGTGTGTCTCTATTCCTGAGTGCTCCTCAGATGTATATTCCTATTTCCATCTACAGATTTGGTCTCTCCAAATAATAGACATCTCAGATGTAACTTGTCCAGGCAGAATTATTGTCTTTACCTCAGTCCCAACCTATGTGCTGTCCTGTGGGGGAAAGTTCATCCTCTGTTTCCATAGGCCATAAACTTGGGTATTTCATCCTGGACCTACCTCTACTTCTCATATTCCATATTCTGTCCATGAGATTCAGAATTTGATCACTTCTCATCTCTTCCTTTCTAGCATTCTTGGCCAAATGTACCATCATCTCATGTCTGAATTACTCTGAGATCCTCCTGACCAATCTCTCCTTCCCTTCCTTTAATCTGTCCTCAGCATGCAGACAGACATATTGCAGATCAGAATGTCATTCCTTTTTGTAGCACCCTGTCCTGGTGCTTCATTTCTCAAAGTTCTAATCAGATCTCTGTTTTTCCTTCTGAGATCCAGCCTTCTTACTCCTTAATCCTCCTCCCCTCCCTTGCACTGGGCTCCAACCTGCTGGTTTCATTGCAGGCAAGCCCACCTGAGGGCCTGCCTGCTGCTTGCATTCTTCTCCCCACACCTTTCCCACATAGTGAACTAGAGCTGGCTCTTTCTAGGTGAGATGACTGTTACATTATGAGAAATGTTGTGGATCAGTTGACATCATTTTGGGAGCTTGAAATAATTAATAATTACCAAACTAGATAATTTATTATTTGTGTTCACGCAGTGCCCACAGCAATCCATGGTGCATAGAAGGACCTCAATGAAGAAATGAATTGAAAGCTCAGGGCTAATGATACTAATTTTAGAATAATTTCAAGGCTTTAAACCAGATGCTTAAAAAAGAATGGAAAAGTTCTTTTTTTAAGCAACTTTGATATTTTTGGGCCATGTGCATAGATTTTGGGAAATTAAGTGATGAAATTCACTGAAAAAAACTATTGACGATCTTTCAGGTTACTTTTAGATTCAAGTATCCAACAAATTACTTTAAGATCTGAGATTCAATAGAAGCTGTGAGTTCTTCATTCTCACAAAAGTAAGCTTGCACCCATTGCTAAGGTTACAGTCCTAAAATTGTGGATATTTTTTTTAAATCATGAAATTTTACTCTCAGGATTATAGTTTTGTATTACATATCATAAGCAAATTTCATACTTTTTATTCCTTGGAGTCCAATCTTTTAGGAATTAGATTGTTTTAATCATTGTGTTGCTTTCATTCAGAAATTGATGCATTAGTAATTTTGGAAAAAAGTTGGTTAACATTTTTCTTCTATATGTTGTATACCAGCGGTTCTCAACCTGTGTGTTACAACCCCTTTTGCGGTCCAACGACCCTTTCACAGGGGTCGCCTAAGACCATCCTGCATATCAGATATTTACATTATGATTCATAACAGTAGCAACATTACCGTTATGAAGTAGCAACGAAAATACTTTTATGGTTGGGTCACAACATCAGGAACTGCATTGAAGGTTGAGAAACACTGTATATACTAAATGTAAGCTCTTAGGAGATCTTAGAATATTTAACCATTGTTGAATTGCCTATACCCCTAGCAAATGTTAGAAATGACAGGTGGCTATTAAAAAATCTTGAATTTAGTAACCAATTTTATTTTCTTTGTATTGGCCTGTAAATACACAGCCTCTTCAAAACTCCATTATAATATTATAGCATGTGCTTTCTTACATTTGAAATAAATAATTTCATATTTGCTTCTGTTAAAAAAAGAATGTGTCCATAATTTTAAAATTCTTATTTACTAATACTTTTAAATCTTTCTTGTAATGGTGTATGACACGTAATGCAGTAACAGTGTCATTCAAAGGATGCTTTCAGCAGCTTTTCTTTCTGTACTTACGTTGTTCCTCTTTAGATCATTAGTATGGCTTTTGAGAAACACTGACCTCTTTTTGACCCTTAAAGTTTTTCCTTAGTGATATTTCTAGTGAGATTCATTTTCATTTACTTTGAACCGTTGAGTGAGCTATTTAGACAAATGTTTGCTTATTATATATGTGTTTTTTTTATCTTCATCTGTACAATTTAATACTAACTCTTCATGAGTCCAGTAGATGTAAATATGCTTCTCTCATCTGTCTATGAAGCTGAAATGGGATGTAGAGATATGGGAAAAATAGCCTGTTGATGAATAAATAAATCAGTCTTATGTGCTTATAAGAAAATTTTTTTTAGTACTTTCTCTTAATTGCCATTTTTGAGTACTTACTGCTTCATCTTCATTAGAAATTAACCCTCAATTAAAGTAAGCCAAAGAGCTATACATAAAAAAAATTAGTTCTAAAATTCCTATTTTTTGATAATTTTAACTTAATTAATTAGATTAAGACTACATGGGGTTAAAAATGAAAATTGCACTTGGCTAGCATGGCTCAGTGGTTGAGCGTCGACCTGTAAACCAGGAGGTCACGGTTCGATTCCTAGTCAGGTTACATGCCCGGTTGAGGACTTGATCCCCCGTAGGGAGCATGCAGGAGGCAGCTGATCAGTGATTCTCTCTCATCATTGATGTTTCTATCTCTCTCTTTCTCCTTTCCTCTCTGAAATAAATGAAAAAAGTTGCATGATTTTCACAATATAAACTTGATTCCCTTAATTTCATATAGGAAGGGATATTGTCTAGGAGAATAAAATTATCAGAAGTCTACCTTACCCATCCATTTTTACTTTTTATTTGTTTATAAATAATGAGAAGTATTTGCAGACTGTAGCAGCCCAGTGAAGGAATTCTGTTGTCCACATTCTTCATATGCACATAACTGTGAAATCTAATTTTATTTCATACTTTGATTTATTCACAATCTCTATAAACTTGTACCTGTACCTGCACCTAAGAGAATGAGACTGTGCTAAGAGAATCTCAAAGTCTTCATTAGGTAGTTTTCTTTTTCCATTTCCTGATCTGTGCTAGGACAGTTTAATATAAATATTCACTGAATTTATAAATAGGTGTTTGCATCTCACCTTACATGGGAAGGGCATCTTCTCAAAGGAATAAGATTTGGTTTTCCACTTGTGTTTATTTATAACTAGTGCCCTGGTGCACAGATTTGTGCACATTGAAAGGAAATTAATTAGAAGGAATATTTTAATATAGTTACTCACCCTTTTTCTATAATAGATGTGCCAACCAAATTCACTATTGACAATAACAGACTGAAACACACATGTGCAATTGATGCCAGCAAGAGCTTTATATGTTACATGAATGCGTGAGTCAACTTAGCCTTTCATATATATACTAGGGGCCTGGTGCACAGAATTCATGCACTGGGGGGGGGGGTCTTTCCTCAGCCCAGCCTGCCCCTTCTCACATATTGGGAGCCCTCAGGGGGTGTCCTACTGATGGTTTAGGCCCACTCCCTGCTCCCCTTGGGGAGCAGGCCTAAGCTGAAGTCTGGCCTCCCTTTGTGGGAGGCGATCAAGCTAATCAAAGGAAGCCACCAGCCCCATCACCCCGCTGCTGCAGCCACTTCCAGTCACTGCAGCCACCAAGGTGTTTTCATCAACATGGACTCCAGTCCCTTCACCATGAAAAAATGACAACTTTCTTTAGGCATTTTCAAGATGTGTCTTTCATAGTATATGACATTTCTTTCTTTCTTTCTTTTTTATCCTCACCTGAGGATATATTTCCGTTGATTTTTAGAGAATGTGGAAGAGAAAGGAAAAACAGAGAAAAACATCAAAGTGAGAGGAATACTTTGATTGGTTGCCTCCTGCATATGCCCTGACCTGATCCCTGGCCAGGGAGGGGCCTGCAACCTAGGTACATGCCCTTGGTCAGAATTGAACCCAGACCCTGCAGTCAGCAGGCCCAGGCATTATGCACTGAGCCAAATTGGCTAGGGCAGGGTATGACATTTCTTAGCCCTCCATCAGTGGACCTTCATTTTTTTTTCTCCAGGAGTGTGGTGGAAAAACCCTAGATTGCCTTTTTGGATTCTTATTACCCAAGTTAGTAAGAACATTACCAGTGGCATACAGGGAGCTTAGCCAGTTAGTGGTAAGAAAAGGTGTTTCCTCTGTAGTTCACTCCAATCACCGGCTCCACTCCTGCCCCTCCAATCCCAGCTCCACCCCTGCCCAGGCCTGTAACCTCTGGCCTGGGCAGGGGACCCCAGATGCCTGAAATCGCTGGCTCCAACTCTGCCTCTGGCCAAGGCTGCAGGCCTGGGCAGGGGACCCCCTGACCCCTGTGATCACTGGCTCTGTTCCTGCCCAGGCCTGCAGTCTCTGCCTGAGGCTGCAGGCCTGGGCAGAAGACCCCCAAATCCCTCCGATTGCCGGCTTCACACAGCCCAGGCCTCTGCAATCACTGGCTCTGATCCTGCCTCTGCCATTTCCGGCTCTGCCCTTGCCCCATTGGCTGCCTCTGGTCAAGGCTGCAGGCCTGGGCAGAGGACCCCCAGGTCCCACTAATTGCAGGCTCCACCCTTGCCCCACTACATACAGCCTCTAGCCAAGGCTACAGGCCTGGGCAGGGGACCCCCAGATCACTGCTTTGCCAGCTCCACTGGTGCCCAGACCCCTGCGATCGTAGGCTCTGCCCCTGCCCCTCCGATCGCTGGCTCTGTGGAACCCAGGCCCATGCGATCTCCAGCCTTGTCCCTACCCAGGCCTGAGGCCTCTGGCCCAGGCTTTATGCCTAGGTAGGGCACCCTCATAACCCTCCAATCACTACCTCCGACTCTGCCCCATCAGATCACTGGCTCTGCTCCTGCCCCCTCTGATCACCGGCTCCACCCTTGCCCATGCCTGAGGCCTCTGGCGAAGGCCCCTGGCCTGGGCAGGGGATCCCCAACCCCCTTTAATTATCTGTTCCACGTCTTGAGCCCCCCGCCTCTCCCACCACCTGCCTGGCTAACAGGGTGACAACTTCCGTGGCGAGGCTGAGCCAGACTGGGTGCTGCCATCTTTTGGCTATGGGCGCTGCCATCTTGTGGCTATGGGGGCTGCCATCTTTTTTGACAAGTAATGCCTAATTTCCGTATTACTTTTATTAGGTAGGATGTGGCTATGGGTGCCGCCATCTTGTGTCCATCTTTGTGGGGGCCATCTTTGTGATGGAAAGATGCCTAATTTGTATATTACTATTTTATCAGATAGGATAGAATAAACTTTCTTAATTAGACCTGCTTTCTGAGGTAGCTAAACTTTTTCCAGTGCACTGAAGCACTCCAATTTCTTTTTCAGGTTATTGTCAGGAACACAGCAGTAAATATCAACACAAAGCAGATTATTATTATAGATCACACAGGGAGAACAAAGGGTAAAATATTCAACTGTAGCAGTGTTTGACTATATTCTGCACAGTGACAAAACCTGAAGTCATCTTCAAGTTCCACCATTTCTTTCTCCTTTTCAGTCGGGTCAGGTTTCTACACTTTCTAGATCTCTGTTTTCCAGTGAATGAAAAGAAAGTAGGATTCTAGTGAGTCTCCTATTTACCTACTTCAGGACTTCTGTGAGGATCAAATGAGATGAGGCACATGAAAATGCTTCACAAACATTGTGTTAAAGTGTAAAATCTTTGCATCTGGCTATAAAGCAAGTCATGTTCATGGGCTGAAGAAACTCCAAGGAGGACAGTCGCTAAGAAGTGGAAACTTGGTGTTGCTATGTGATGTCATTACCTGGCGCCCACAGCAACAATTTCTGGGCTGGCCTGGGCTGTGGGTCACATTTTGCGTCACGGGGTCTTGGTAGCATCGGCTGCTATTTGGTCCGGTATCGCTCTGGGATGGTGGTGGAGCCTGTGAACCACTTGGGGGGATGCCAGTTATTGGTTTGTTGGCGCCAGTTCTATGGTGCTGTTTATTTTTAAATGGTGTCACGGTAGCTCCTGCATTGGCATCTGCCCCCTGGTGCTCAGTGCACATGATAGTGACCAGTCAGATGGATACTTAGCCTTTTATGTACTACTGTATATAGACTAGAGGCTTGGTGCATGGAATTCATGCATGGTGGGGGGAGGGGTTGTCCCTCAGCCCAGCCTTCACCCTCTCCAATATGGGACCCCACCAGGATCGGGCCTAAACGGACAGTTGGACATCCCTCTCACAATCTAGGACTGCTAGCTTTCAACTGCTCACCTACTTGCCTGCATGATTGCCCCTAACTGCTTCTGCCTGCCAGCCTGATCACCCCCTAATCACTCCCCTGCCGAATGATCAGTGACTAACTGTTCCCCTGCCAACCTGATTGCCCTAACTGCCCTTCCCTGCCAACTTGGTCATCCCTAACTGCCCTTCCATACCAGCCTGATTGCCCCTAACTACCCTTCCCAGCCTGGTCACCCCTAGCTTCCCTCCCCTGTAAGCCTGGTCCCCCCCAACTGCCCTCTTCTGCAGGCTTGGTCACCCACATCTGCCCTCCCCTGCAGGCCTGGTCCCTCCAGCTGCCCTCCCCTGCAGGCCTGGGTTTCCCTAACTGCTCTCCCCTGCAGGCCTGATTGCTCCCAACTGCCCTCCCTTGCAGGCCATCTTGTGTCCACAGGAGGGTGGCCATCTTGTGTGTTGTCAATTTGCATATTACCTCTTTATTACATAGGATACCTCGAATTCTAAATGTGAAGCCTCAGTAAATGCCTAGAAAATACATTAATTTTTTCTTTTGTTAAATATACACTTTAGCTTAAAAATTAAATATAGTTCAGGAAAAGATTTCTAAGGTTTTAAAGATATAGATATTAGGGCCATGTTTCAGGAAAATTATATTTAACGTAATTACACTCGAAGTACTCTCAGGTCTGAAGGCCTAGTCTCAGGAGCTGTTGTGATCTGGCCCCTTTGCCAGGTGCTGAGTGCATCTGCATCCTGGGCACAGAGCACTGCCCCCTGCTTGGAGATTGAGTTTTTCTTTGGACTTGAGATTCTTTAAGGCACAAATCACTTCTTGTTCTTTTTCATGTAATATATGTTCATACCATCAGCGCAGACAGATATTTATGAGGAATGACTAAATTGCTTTGAATGACCTCTTAACCTAATTTATCCATAATACTTACCTCATTATAGCTTTGGGAATTTCTTGTGAAATTATGTTCAACATATACTTAAAAAGATACATATGTGTACACATATATTAAATAGTGGTAGCATCTTTTATAAGAAATAGTGGAAAAAATTCGACACTTCAAACTTGTTTAATTTTTTAAAATATCAGTGTTTAAAATTACAATACAGAATTCTGCATTTAGAATCATCAGATTAGGAAATTGTGGGGAGGAAAATAATAAATGCTTTTTTTCAAGTTCTTGCTCAAAAGGAATCTGAAAGGACCAGAATGGGTACCAGGATGCAGTTTAGAAAGTTAGCCAAGAGAGGATATCCAAAGTTAAACTACCCCTTGATGGCTGCCCGAAATAAATGGAAGGGAGATCAGACCAAGAAGAGAGGGAGGGCACAGAGGCTCACAGCTAATGATTGAAAAGTGAATTCTGAAAGTGGGATAGCAGGAGGAAGAAAAGCCAAGTGATCCTGATTGATGATCCTTGAGGAAAGCATGTGGCTCAGGCCATCTGTGACCCATATACCAGTAAAGGGAACAGGACGCTCTGCAGCCTTCAGGGCCAGGCTTGGAGGCAACAAGAAGGGCAAAAGAGATCCCTGAGAGAGCAGAGGGTTTTTTCTTCATTCAGTCCTCCTTAAATCTGTTCCTCATAACTTAAAATTTCTAGTATGTGAAAGGAAATTAAGAGCTGCAAAATGATGTTTACAGCTCGGGTTCATGTTGTTGTAAACGTGTGTGCCATCAGCCAGCGAGTGGCTTATTTACCAGATAATTTAAGGATGCCTTTTCCTCAAAACTAGGAGTAAGGAGAAAGTATGAACTAGTTTCTAAAGCTTTTTGATTTGGAAAAGCATTATAAAAACATGATTGTTAATCACACAATAAGGGAGAGCTTACTTTCTTGTTCACTATAGCTGTAGCAAGACAAATGAAAAATACTTTGTATTCTCACTTAATTTCCTAATATTTGGGGGGGGTTGGTTTTTGTTGATATTCAAAAAAAATGGAAAAATGTTATAATTTTATTGTATTTCTAATGCCTTTCAACAACAAAAGGAAATTATAGTATAACCAGAAGTTTAAGTAAATTCCAAACTGTGTGAAGAAATTCTAAAATACAATTCTAAAATGAAGTTTTGTGAGAAAAAGATTGAATTTAAACAAAACATCCTGAGTAATTCTTCCCAGAAGGTGTTGTCTTGAATTAAGAAACCTTTTACAAGTATCTGAGGGAAAAAAAAGTATTATCAGAGTACAAGTAAATCCATTTATAAATGAGAAGAGAGATAAAATTAGTGAAATTAATTTTAAAGTAGTAGCGCTACCAAGCTGATTTTTAAAAATTGGTTATTAATAATGGGTTATTAATATTGGTTCACACACTTGAAAATGAGGTCCCAGAGCAGTAGAGGAATTGATAAATATAGCTACTCAAAACCTAAGTAAAATAATTCCTTGAATAAATACATATTAATTTGGTTGTCTTATATGCAACATGCAGTGTTTAGGAAATTATCTAATGAACTTCATGAATCAGTAGAAATTATTTTTGAGAGATACTAAATCAGGGGGGAAAGTGAATGTTCAAAAGCCCTATTGCCATCTTATAAATTTTAGAAAAACATAAGAATATGGTCATACATTCTTCATCTTCAATAATTTTATGTATAATTTAAAACAACATGAATCAGCCCCATTCAAATACAGTGTTGGTATGCCAGCTATAAACTTTTCCTTACAAAGTGTGAGTTTGTTCAATAGTTAAAACATTTTTAAAGAGCAACACAGTTTCTCTTTACATATTGAACACCTTTAGAGAATACACAAATCATTTTGTCTTCAAAAGTGGTTTACATAGTTTTCCAGTTTGTACTAATGGAATCCTATCTAATCCTATCTAATAAAAGAGTAATATGCAAATTGACCATCACTTCAACATACAAGATGGCCACCACAAGATAGCCGGCAGGGGAGTACAGTTGGGGGCAACCAGGCTGGCAGGGGAGGGCAGTTAAGGGTGACTGGGCCAGCAGAGGAGGGCAGTTAGGGGTCACTGGGATGGTAGAGGAGGGAAGTTAGTGGTAACCGGGCCAGCAGGTGAGCAGTTAGGCATCTATCAGGCTGGCTGGGGAGTGGTTAGGGGGTAATCAGGCTGGCAGGCAGAAGTGGTTAGGGCAATTAGGCAGGTAGGCAGGCGAGTGGTTGGGAGCCAGCAGTCCCAGATTGTGAGAGGGATGTTTGACTGCCAGTGGGATCAGGCCTTTATGGGCAGTCGGTCATCCCTCAAGGGGTCCCAGATTGGAGAGGGTGCAAGCTGGACTGAGGGACCCCTCCCCCCCCCCCCAGGGGAAGGAATTTCGTGCCCCGGGCCTCTATTTTTCTAATAACAATCCTTCAGGTTCTCTGTTGGGTTTTGTGGGCTTCATGGACTAAGTAACCAATTTTTTTCTTTTGTAGTAGAGGTCAAATTTTACTTATACTTCTATTTCTATATTTTTAGTAGGAAACAAATAGCAAAATAACCAAAAACAAAAACAGAAAAATGACATTTTTGCCCACAATCTTAAGCATAAAAATTGAAGTGTGTATCAAGGGGCAGGGTTTTAACAAAAATCACAACTTCAGTATCATCTGAAGTTGTTATGTCGCACTCCTCTGCTAGCAGCCTCTACTTGTTTTTCTCCTTAGCCTTTAGCTGGAAGTTACTTTGCTTTATGTCTTTGCTTAAAACCTCTTCCCACTTCAGAACTGCAGTCCTTGGATTCTTCATTTCTGTTAAAAAACCCTAAGCTACAAACTTATAAGGCTCCAGGTTTCCATGATGCTCATCAAGATTGAAAAATCCTGTCGGTTTTGTTTTTTTCACTGGAGACTAAAAAGAATTCCTTCTTTTCTGTGTTAAATATGAGGAATAAACTGCCAGCAGAAATATAGGTGGAAGCAATACCTCCTTGGCCTCCCCTTGCACTTTTTAATTTTACTTTAATTTTACCTGAGGATGTGTTTTTTGATTTTAGAGAGAGAAAAATCAATGTGAGAGAGAAACATTGGTAGTTGCCCCCCTCAGGAGTCCTAACTGGACACTAAACCTGCAACCTAGGTATGTGCCCTGAACAGGAATCAAACCCACAACCTTTTGGTGCACATGATGACACTGCAACCAAGTGAGCAACCCGGCCAGAGTTCCCCTTGTATTTTTGTGTGTTTTTTTAATTTAATTTTTTCATCAACAATTATCCCCTCTATGCCTTCTTCACCTCCACCCTTTCCTTTCCACTCCTACTATCATCACACTGTTGTCCATGTATTTTTAACATAGCTTTGTCCTGTGGTTGAAGGAGAAAGGCAGCAATGTGGACTGTGTATGTCTGCTATTAGCACATTGCAGTGTGTGACCATATGTTTTCTAGTCATAGAAAGGACTCTCCCAGTCCGACACCTCTTAATCTAAAGGAAAAAGAAAGTTGTTTTTTTTTTTTTTTCATTTAAAAGTCATCATGTTACTTTTATGACATAAAATGCAATGAAAGATTAGAAAATGCCACCACCTCTCAGAGTTTTTACGTCTATTCTCATATTGAGAATCTTTATTCCATATTATACTTTATTCCACATTATACTTTTTGCCCCTCCTATATAAGGCTTTTTTATGTGTTCACTGACTATTTTTTCCCCCAGATACACTTTTGATGAAGGAACTTTTAAATTTATAGATGCTATATCTTTTTCTAGTCACAGGTTCATTTGTTTCTAAATGAAATATTTGCTTTAAAATGTATATCACATTACAGTGTGATAAACCTGACCTCATACAGCATTTTTCACCCATATAAGTTGTTTTCTATACTTAACTGTTTCATTGAAACATGTCTGAAAACAAGGAAGAAGGTTTCATTGTGTTCTCACTTGTGGCTGTTGAGAAGAGCTGACCAGTGGGTTGTCATAGTGCACAGGGACTCCTCTGTCAAGTACTAATGAGTTTATTAATGACTCAAGTAAGGCAGCAATCTTTTACAGGGAATACTTAATTAGAAACTTTTGCAGTTCTTTGAAGGAAATCAAAACAATAAAATTTTAGAAACATTTAAAAAAACTTGCAGAAAATAAAACCTGTTTTGCCAGAAAGAAGGGTCACGTGTCTGAGGCTGCTAACATATGGGAAGCATATAAGTACAGGAAACCTGGTATTTTCAAACGTGGTGATGCCCACAGATAGTGTGGAGACTACAGGATGCTGTTTTTATTTTTACAGGGAAATGTCATCTGAGATCTCCATTTGCAAGTGAGTTTTGTACAGCAGTCTTGACTTGTTTCTCTGGCTTACATGGACCAGGACACCCTTCCTCCATGACTAGTAGTCTATATCTGCAATGTTGTGGATTGGTTTTGATAATGTGAACTTTTCACTTTCTCTTTCTGGTGTTGTGTGGAAAATGGTGAACCTCCTTGGGGCTTTGTTCAGGTGGGGTGTGCACATGCGCATGGGCAAGATAGTTTCATGACAGGAAAAATGATGTGCTCAGTCTCACTATCAGTTGCTCAAATTCTGCTGTGAAATCAATGGTTTCAACGAACATTGCATCCTCTGCTTCAGGTTTTTGTATAAGCTAGCAAATTGGGAAAGTAGATAAAGTAAAGAAGAGTAATTTTGGTAAAACAGTTTATATTGTTAGTAGAGGCCTGATGCATGAAATTTGTGCAAGTGTAGGCCTTCCTTCTCCTGGCTGTTGGTACTGGCTTCTCTCTGGCATCTGGGACTCGGGTTTCCCTTGCAGCCTTGGCTTCGTCTGGAAGGATATCTGATCTAATTAGTATATTACGCTTTTATTATTATAGATACTATATCTCTCCAAGTCATGAAAGTGTGGTGTTCAGAAAGACATCCATAGAGTCTTTTATAGCTGGTGGCATCTTCTTTCTCATTCCCAGACAGCAGGGCGTGCTGACCCTTGCCCTGTTCATATTCGGCTGGGGAAATCTCTGGCTGGAATTGAGAAGACCTCATTTCTGTTTCCATATTTGCTGTTTCCAAGTTGGGTCACCTTGACAATTCTCTTTACACTGGGCCTCTGTTTCTATAATGCATGCATGGGTATTAGATGGTCTTCCAAGACTCAAATAGTTTAGAAACTTAGCATCATTCTGAGGTGGCAAATGTGGGTTTGCAGTCACACATGACTGTCATTGGATCTCTACAAGGGACAGTTATGACTTTGGGCAGTGGCTTTGCTTTTCTAATCATAGTGTCTGTGTCTAAGTGTCTATCTTCCTGATGCATTGTGAGCCATAAACAAGAGTACATCTGAAAGTTTCCTCAGTGTCTCAGTGAGAACAGTGTGCTTTTCTGGGTCTGGCTTTGTGCATGAAGACTCATCCTCTGCAGCAGAGAAGAGAGCAGAGCAGTAGCAATACTGTGGTTCTTGGGAACGCAACCCTCTTTTGGTTTCAGCATATCCCTAAATGCTGCTGGGCACCTTTTTTGGCCGTGAACATCCCGACTGGGTGGGCTGGGGTCAGAGACCACGAGGTGCTCTGAAATCTTAGCATGTTTTCTTGGGCAAATGAGTCCTGATTTTCAAAGAGGAGAATAAGAATGAAACCTACTGTTATTTATCAAATCTATCCATAATCTGTGCAACATCAAACCATTGGTTGGTTTCCATTTAGTGCATATAAGATAAGCTAACAATGAAAACAGATTTGTTTTTACTGTTCATGTATATTTTATTTACAGATAAGTAATTTTTGTCCCTGAAGAGCCTAATTATTACAGAAGAAAAGCTTTTGGACATCAAACAATACATTAAAATTGTAGTAAAATAATGAAATTATACCTGAAGCTATAGCATAGGTGTCCGGTGAGGTGGTACATGGTTTCTTTGATAGTGGCTATTTTGTTGGAAGCTGAAGGACTTTTTAGTGAGATTTTTAAAAAGTTAACATAACAGATATGTAGCATTTTTCCACTTCTACTTAATGGTGAAAATATATTTTATTTATATTTTTAAAATATTTTAATCAAAACATCAAGATTAAAAAACACCCAAACTCTTGATCTCACCTTTAAAGGGTAAATTTCATTGTTACTTAATTTCCCTTTTTGATTTTTTTCCCATAGCTCTTTAGCTTTGTTACTTCTGGAACTCCAGGATATAGCTCTTGATGTTGAAGATACCGTTTTCAATTCATTCTTTAGTTTTTTAGCCAAATAGTTTTCTTTTTCTCCCCACATGTGAATATCCCACCCTATGGTGGATGAACCTCATACCTGGATCTTGCATATGAAATCTGTGGAAATTTGGGTTTGTTAAATGTATAAATGTGACTGAGGATAAAACTTTATTATTCATACTTTCTTCATTGGGTTCTGTACCCAGTAAAGGTGGATCCCTTCAGTTCCTGGAGGTCCTGCTCATGTGAGTTCCTCTAGAGGTAGAGGTCTTCCCTGAGCACTCCAGTCAGTGGACTGCACTCCGTCCGCCATCCTGCATGATGTCCTTCGTAGCTCTTAGCCCCACATGACCTGTCATATAAATATTCAGTCATTGTTGCATCCATTTAGGAAGCCTGTGGGTGACGGTAGAGACTTGGTTTTTTTGTCCATGGCTCTGATGTCAAGGCCTGGATTAGAGAGTGCCTGAACCACATTAGGCACTCAATAAATACTTACTTCTTGAATGAATGAGTGATTCTAATCCAACCTGTATTTATGGATAGTAAGTTAGAGGTCAGTAAAAGCAGTTCCCATGATATAGATTCCATGTGTCTGTCAAGCATTATTTATGATGTTCTTTGGTTTGCATAACAAACTAGGGTTTTTCCCATAAGATACGCTTTGAAGGGAAATCAACATTTAGTAGTTGTTTATAATTATTGTTATAAACTTAGTTTATGGCAATGATATCTTAATAGAACTGAGTACTCAAGTGCTGTCTTTGCTCAAATATCGATTGTACAGCTTTTCCTCGTAGGTGTTTGTACTTTAATCATAGTTGTGCCGTCTGCCTGTCCTGGAGATGTTTATTTAAATCACAGCTGTTGACACATTTCTTTCTTTTTTACAAGCTGCAAGTATGTTTTATGATAAGAGTGTCATCTGATATTAAGAATTTAATTGTATTCTCTTCATGATGAAGAGTCTGACAATTAGAGATATGTCCTAAGTGGCTACATAGTTGTATGTTTCTTATACATATTAACTAGAAATATGTCACGTCATCATGGGAAAGGTAGGAGTCAGGCCCACCTGAGTGTGACCCAAAAGCAAGGGCAGGAGACCTAGCACAAGGTGTGGGCCATGGCAATTGGTCCTGGTGACCAAGATTAATGAAACTCAGATGGGTTTTAATTAGTGCAGCCGCAGTCATCAATTATCTGCTGCACACAAATATTGTTATATTTGGGAAATTCTTGATTTATTTTATTCCACTGGCCAGTAGATTTAGATGAATGAGTTCTCATCATAAACATTCTGAGAAAAATTGCTGGAGGCCACAGTTTATTATTTAGGACACAATCAGCAAGAGTGAGCAACACAGAACAAAATGTTGGAAAGTACGCTCAGCATTAATTTGGAAATTATGCTGAAATGTTTGATAGCTGTGGGTTGTCAGAAACCTGGGGGGCGTCTGTACCAAATTTTGAGCAGTCTGTCAAGAAGGGAGCTTCCATGCTTCAGGCTGAAGGGGTACAGCACCTGTTAATGTGCATGCACCTCAGACCTGTGTGCCCCACCCGCCACGCTGTAAGCATGTGCTTTAGCAGAAGAATGGACAGGTACCGATCGTGTCACAGAAAAGAAAACAGCAGCACTTTCTGAGCATAAAAATGGTCTCTGTTCATCAGTATACCTGTGACTTACCTCTCTTGCACGTGTTTGTTGTGGGATTTATTTTTGTTGTAGTTTTTGACATTTTAGCCTTGAATTAAACAGGTTTAAGAAATAAATAAAAACTTTTGAGGGGAGGGAATATTATAGACCATTGTTTTTACATGTTGGTAACTAGCTGTATCAAACAGATAGTTTTAACATTCTTGAATTAAATTGGGAGCAAATTAGAATAAAGGCTATTTCTAAATTTATGTAAATTTTGTATATTTGTAATTTAATCTCCTGGACTCTGTAATTTAGTGAGATGGCCTAATGCAGAGTTTCAGAAATGATAGGTCAATATGAAACATCACTTCGTTCTTTTACTTTCTCACAGTAGGAAATCTCTGTCAAATTCTTATTCAGCAGATAAGGACAAAGAAAGACGTGAACTTGGCTTACATAGCTGTCTAAATTACAGAGTATAATGTGGTATAACAGGGTTGCTGTTCTGAAGGATGGGTTATAAGTCATAACCAAGACCTGATAACAAATCTGATGCAAATAATGTTTTTTAAGTCTTGTGGCATGGTAATCAATTTATGTGAGGATAGAAGTACACTCATTAAAATGTTCTGAGTCTGGTCTTATGTGTAAGAAAAAAAGGGACATCTCTAATACTTTCAACAATAAAGGTAAATTATAAAACACAAGATTTCTGTTTCTTGAATAATCATTTCATGGTCAATTTATAGTTTAATGAATTAGTCAGGTTTATTAACATCACAATTTAATCCAAGTCATGATTCCCAAAGGGAAAAAAAGGTGAGATCTGTTTCAGGTGTACGTAGGTAGTAGTGGCTAATACTGGTTCTTGCTGAGGAGATCCAGTTTTGTCTCTAGAAAAGGAAGAGAATGAAGTAAATGCTCACACATGTTCTTTACAGTAGATTGGAATGGCTGTTATCACATCTGCATTGTCAGAGAATTGGCAGTCGATGCTCTCAGCTCCATAGTGAGCAAGAGGTTTGTGATTGATCACATTGCAGAGGTGATTATGGCCTGGATTATCTCAGTTCTTAGAGAGCCTGTGAGGAGTTTACATATTGAAGGGAAGCCATTAGATAATTTTAAATGGTTTCATGAAAGAATTCATTCATTATTTACTTTCTAGACCTCGTAATATTTCCCTGCCATATATTTGATGGTCTGTACATTTTTGATGATTAGTGAGTGAGCCCAACCCAAGTCAGTCGGCCTGGCTCCTTTACTGAGTCAACCAACATGATTCATTCCTTAATTTTGTTTTGTCAGTTGTAAAATAAGTGTTGGATTAAATAATTTTTAAGATTATATGGTATTAAAATTCTTTGATTGCAGTGTTTCCTCTGAGAAATGTCTCTGCTAATTAGCATAAGATAAGGTACCTATTTGGAGATGAATGAATTGTTTACAGAATTCATATTTTTGCTTTTCAAATATTGATAATTTTGTAAGAAACGTTTTAAAATTTATTTTCAGTTTTGGAATATATGGCATAAATACTAGTTTATGGATTCATGTGCCATTTCTGAGCTTTAGCTATTATGGCATAGTGATATATTAATTTTCCCATGAAAATTAATTTCTATTAAAATTTTTAATTTAGATTTTGTTTTCCTCAATTTATTTTATTTTTATTATAATGTATATGTGAACATACACTATATACCTATATTATCTACTTATCTACATATTGTTATTTTTGATACTATATATTATTATCTAATACACATTACTATCTATTCTTATACACATATGATGTAATTTCAAAAATAGTGGTAGATACCGTCACCCAGGTTACTGTGATGTAGCTTGTGACATCCAAATCTTCCAAATCTTCTGTGTGCTTCTCTCATTACATCCTTTTCTTCAGAGTGACCACTCTTTTATTTCTGTTAATCATATTGAACATTGACTATTTAAACCCTGTATGAACAGTTTATAAATTAGACAAATATGTCTTCTTAGATTTTTTTTCTCAGTATTGTTTTTAATTTCTGGTCTTTAGAAAACCTAGTTATCTGTTATCATCTTAAAAATTTGTACTATTTTAAAACCCAACATATTAGTAACTTATTTTAAAACCCAACATATTAGTAACTTATTTTAAGTGAGTGCACTGATAAATAAGAATTTTTATACAAACATTTGCAAAGCATTCTATCTATAGGTTTTTCCTAATATTTTTTATTCTATTATATATTCTGTGAATTAAGTTACATTTATATATGAACTTTCATTACAAAAGGACATTATTCATTTGAAAACACACACCTTTATTATGCCAGAAATATCTGACCATTATTCACATGAATGCTTATTCCTCAAGGAGGAAATTCAAAATCGGATTTTTAATAATAAAACAAGACATATGCTTTAAGTTGTTAAACAGTCTTTGGAAAATAGAGGTTGCATAATTTAAACATTATTAATCACAAAAGCTTGGGCTTTTGATTATATCATATTTAATGTTTTGAACAATTCTGTCTTTTCGTTTTCATACTCAAAAAAGCTATAATGATGAAATTATTCTTAACCTTTAGTGTTTTCTAACTTTAGACATAATTTATAAGAATAATGATATGAATAAAATATACTGATATTTAATACATATAAATTATGCATTTGCAAA
>PVJC01014962.1:30000-35712 GCA_004026665.1 Murina feae
TATAGTCACTGGCTGATACTTCTTTATAGTTTGAATTGGCAGCCCCTTCATAAATGTGTTCGGTAAAATTGACAGTCTTTGAGAAAATAGGAGGACTTGTGTGTTACCTTCGGCCCTGCCTAGGAGCTGCCCGTGACTAGCTTCTGTGATCTTACAGACAGCGGTATCCTTCTGTTCTCACACTTGCTTAGCCATCTTCCCTTCTCTGCTCATCCAGCTTTAATTAGTTATTTCAATATTATTGGGCATATGCTTGTGATGAAAGATGCACCTGCCTATAAAGGAAATCTGTGTATCAGAGGGTTCAGATTCTTCTACATTCCTCCTCTGTTGCCCTTCTTTTTTGTAGTTTTTTAAAAAGTCCTTATCTGAACAACAACAAGATATGTTATTAATGGACCCTGAGTAGAACAAGTTATTTGTTACAGTAACTTTTGACCTGTTTAATAAGTACTCTCGCTGTGCAGTGGAGTTTTTATTGTGCTCTGCAGTGCATGGCTATGAAGTGAAGTACATAATAAAATAAAAGCAATAATGTGGATATTTCTGAGGGATCCATCAGTGCTGACCTGCAGCAACATATTTCATGTGGTTTGTCTGGGTGTGAATGTTTGAAAGTTATAGCTGAAATTACTGGAGACAATATTGTGTTTATGACTCTGATCATGTGCCATTGAAGGGAACCTCACCCTATGTGATTCCCACAACTGTTTCTATGACAGTTCATTAGTGTTGGTGTCAAGAGAAATGAAAAGACGAAATATATTTAGTTTTAGGCAATAAGGCAGTTTAAGCTAAGCATTGGTATTTAATGTATAAGTGTAAAAACTGAACATAGACCCATTCTGATAGGGAAGAGGAGAGAACAGGTCATTTGGTAGTTGTAGGTAGGTTTTGATTTGTGTGGAATGTTCAGGTCTGCGCTTCCTAAAATCATTAATTTCACTCCAGGTGGGTTTTTGCAGGAAAGGCAGGAAGGTGATTTGGGGGATGGGGGGAATAAACTCTCTTCAATAGAACATTGTGGGTTGGTTATATGGATGCTCGTCTTGAGAATGAAACTGCTTCATATTGGGGGAGATTGCCAGTTGAATCTGAAAAATACATTTATCTATAAAAAGATAAATTACTAGTTTGAAATATAATTTGTGTTTTCTTGTCTCTCACTCTTATCATATTTTATATATCTTGAGGAAGGAGGCCTGTGTCCTATTTATCTTTGTGTTTCCAAAACACAAGATAGGATCTGGCCCAAAGCGGATGTTTTAGAGACTGTTAAGTTAATATTAATAGTAGTGGAGATACGTGACTTTTTTCCTTGCAACAGCTCCCAAATAGTGTGAAGCCGATAAAGCCCATTAAGAAACAAATGGAATCCTAACCTTTGAGTTGAGATGTGCAGCACTGTTTTTCAAATGACTGCTGCCTGTTTTTTTCTTTATTAAAAGGAAATCCATCTGTTTTGATCAGCCACGCCATTTTGAGTGTTTTCTTTTGTGTAAAAACCTCATTCTTATATTTTTTGAGAGGTATGTAATTATAGAATAATTTCATCCAGAAGTGTTTGTAACTCAGCTTTTAGTGAATCGCAGAACCTTGGTGTTTTATTGTTATTATTACTATTATTGTCATTATTGCTATTCCTTAACAGCCCAAAATATAAAATCACCCATTTTCAGCAAGTTCATAGCAACTAAATGGACACAATTAATTCATGAATATTTTTTGTGTACCATTTCTGTTACTGCCAAAGTAAAAATTTAAGCCACATTTTCAGACTCCTCAACATTCACTAATGTGTTGATTCTGTAAATTTTGTTTTGAATTTTGTAGTGGTATAGGAAAGATTAAGTGTTACATAACTTTCAAGATCAGCTCTGTGCTGTGATTTTATATGACTGCGTAAGTTACTGGTGTTTCATTTCATGGATAGAAATATGGAAATATTGATTAAAACAAGGCAACTATAAAAATAGCAATAAATTTTTAAGTGATTATGCTTTATATTTAATTTATAAATAAAACCATTAGCTTTAAAAATCATTATATACTATTGAATTATTTCAATGGTAATAGCTAGGTATATACATATATACACAGTATGTTAAAATGACTCAGACTTCCATATATGCCTTAGAGCCATCATTAGAAGACCTTTTGAAGCTGTCTTTTCCCCATCCATTGTGTCCACCACATTTTATACAGCCCAGCAAGAAAACCTGATTGGACCTCCAGGAAGTGCTCTGATGTTAATCAGCCTAGTGTGCAAGACAGGAAAGCCGATAGTCCGAAATTGCACTTTAAACTAAGACAGACTGTCAGTCTTGGGGAATGGTGGGGAATGGCCTATTTATGTAATCAGATACTAACCCTGGGAGAAAGCTGCCAACATATTCTTGTTGTGTAAGCAGCAGGCAAACTGTGTTTTATCTGACAGACAGTGTGTAAATCTGTCCATGCAAACACCCAAATGTGTAGTTTGTTCCTAGTCACTGTAATAATCTGCTTATTTTCGTCTGCTAGTGCAGTGACATCACTCAGCAGAATGTGCCGCAGACATGAGGCCCAGATAAGACAGCTTTGGTGTCCGTCATTCACCACTTGATTGGCAAGGAGATAAATAGGAATTTATTAGAGGTTTCCTTTCAGCTAAAAGAATGGACAGTATGCTCTGGACAGAAATAACTTTGTTGAGCTTGGATATTTTATAGCTGGAGGTAATGAACAGAATACACCATGTTTAGTTATAGTTCCTAGGTATGTACAAATACGTACATTCCGACACACTGGTATCAGCCTTGTGGATAAATGCACAATTACGTGAGATGGAGTTGTATTCATCTTCATTTTGATTGCTCATGTGCCAAAATACAAAGTGCATCAATGTATCTTTATTGAAACTATGTACTGCTTTGGCACATAATACTACCTTCATGTACTAGCATTCAGATTATAATTGGTTTTATTATTTGTCAGACTGCCCATGTTTTCAAATCAACTTACTTTGAAACATATACCCTAAGATTTGATCATCAAATTCTCAAATTTTTGTCTTTTCTTCTGTTGCCAACTCTCTCCAATAGGTCAATCCCTGAACTGATTTTTATCAGCTCAGATGAAAGTTAAAATTCAACCACAGAATGTGTTTCTTTCATAGCAGTTAAAGTATGCTGGTGTTTTCACTCTCCTTGTTCCCCAGAGGAAATATTCCTGATTATCTTTCACCTGGACTTCTGTTTCAGGTGCTTTACTTTTACCTTTGACTTTGAAGTGAACATGTGTATATTACTTAGTGCTCTATTGTAGCTTATTTTTGAAGAATAGTAGATACCAGTAATTGATAAAAACATTTATTATGGAAAACTAGAGGCCTGGTGCATGAAAATTCATTCACAGAGGAGAGGTGTTCCCTCAGCCTGACCTGCGCCCTCTCGCAATCTGGAACTCCTCAGGATATCTGCCTGCCACCTTAGGCCCACCCCCGATTGGGATCGGACCTAAGCCGGCAATCAGACATCTCTCTCACAGTCTGGGACCCCTCGCTCCTTACTGCTCACCGGCTCGCTGCTCCTTACCACTCAGCTTGCTGTTCCTTAGCACTGCCATGGAGGCAGGAGAGACTCCTGCTACCGCTGCTATGCTTGCCAGCCATGAGCCTGGCTTCTGGTTGAGTGGCGCTCCCTCTGTGGGAGTGCACAGACCACCAAGGAGCAGCTCCTGCATTGAGCGTCTGTCCCCTGATGGTCAGTGCGTATCATAGCAACCGGTTCTGGTCATTCTGCTATAATGGTCATTAGGCTTTTATTTTATAGACTTAGAGGCCTGGTGCATGAAATTTGTGCACGGGGATGTGTGTGTTCCTCAGTCTAGCCTGCATCTTCTTCAGTCTGGAACCTCTCAGTCCAGGACTGCTGGCTCCAAACTGCTTGCCTGCCTGCTGGCCTCATGGCCCCTAACTGCTTTCTACCTGCCAGCCTGATCACTCCCTAGCCACTCCCTTTGCCAGCCTGATAAACACCTAACTGCTCTCCTGCTGGCTCAATTGCCCCTAATTGCCCTCCCCTGCCGGCCTGGTTGCCCCCAAAAGCCCTCTCCTGCAGACATGGTTCTCCCCAACTGCCTACCCCTGCAGGCCTGATTGCCCATAACTGGTCTCTTCTGCAGGCCTGGGTCCCCCGCAAGTGCTCTCCCCTGCTGGCCATCTTGTGCCCACATGGGGGCGACCATCTTGTTTGTTGGAGTGAAGGTTAATTTGCATATTACCTCTTTGTTATATAGGATGTTAGTGATATTTGGAGATTTACCACGCATCTCTGGATATTTTAGGGGATGGTTTGTACAAACGAAGACACACAGCTCTTCTGTCTTTTAGTTCTTAGCTTTTAAGCAGGTTTTTGTGATATCATCTTGTGAATTCCAGTGGAATACTTCCTCTGCATCTTCTGGTTATCCTATATAATAAAAGGCTAATATGCAAATTGCCCAAACGGCAGAACATCTAGTCACTGTGAAGCACAATGACTACCAGGGGTCAGAAATTTAACTCAGGAGCTGTCTCCTTGTGGTTATTGTACTCCCACAGGGGGAGCACCACTCAGCCAGAAGCCGGGCTTACAGTTGGGGAACGCAGTGGCAGTAGCTAGAGCCTGTCCTTCCTCCGCCGCAGTGCTAAGGATGTCTGACTGCCATCTTAGGCCTGCTCTCCGTGGCAGTTGGAAATCCCCAAGGGCTCCTGGACTGCGAGAGGGCACAGGCTGGGCTGAGGGACCTCCCCCACCAAGTGCACTAATTTTGTGCAGCAGGCCTCTAGTCCTATATAATAAAAGGCTAATAATAAAAGGCTAATAACACAAATTGTCCCTTTGACTGGAAGTTCAACAGGGAGTTCTATCAGGAGTTCAAACAGGGGACGGGGCTGGCCAGCCAACAGCCCACAGCCCCTCCTCCTGGCTGCTACTGCCCCCGATCATGCCCCCCCCCCCCAATCAGGTTTCATATTATGCAGCTATGCCTACCAGAATAATGCTTAGTGTTAACTTCTGTTGGTTTAGTTTACTGCATTAGATAATCTAATATAATAAAAGAGAAACATGCAAATTTGACCGTTACCACCAGCCAATCAGAGCAGCTGTATGCAAATTAACCCAGCCAAGATGGAGGCCAACAGCCATGGAGCTAGAGCAAACCAGAGCATTCTGTTGCAACTGCCTGCCTAGGCTGGCTGAGCCTCTGCTCACGGCCACGCCCACCAGCCAATCAGAGTGGCTGTATGCAAATTAAGTCAGCCAAGATGGAGGCCAACAGCCATGGAGCTAGAGCAAACCAGAGGATTCTGTTGCAACTGCCTGCCTAGGCTGGCTGAGCCTCTGCTCATGGCCACGCCCACCAGCCAATCAGAGCGGCTGTATGCAAATTAACCCAGCCAAGATGGAGGCTGGCAGGGCAGCTCTGCACTGGGAGCCTCCACGGCCGGCCAGCATATCTGTGCCAGGTGTGTCAGCTCAGTGGGAGGGGGGGTCCGGCCTGGGGCCTCCTTGGGGTATCCAGGAGCAGCTGTCCAGGGTCTGCTGCCTGGCTCCACCCCCCGGGGGGCCTCTACCAGGCGTGTGGGAGAGTGGGTCCTCCACAGGGCTTGCAGGAGCAGCCGTCCTGGGTCCACTGCCTGGCTCTGCCCCCCAGGAGCCTCCTCAGGGCATCCAGGAGCAGCTGTCC
>PVJC01014963.1:0-35721 GCA_004026665.1 Murina feae
TGGCTGGGGTTTGAGCCTCCAAGAACCTGAGTGTCCTGACCCTCTACCAGGCTTTCTAGTCCCAAACCCCATCTTTCATGAAGAAACCCATCCATGATTGCTAAACCCCATTCTGTCTCACCTATTTGTGATCTTGCACAGTACTCATACTTGCCTTCTGCCCTGCACCATTGTTCATGGCGTGATAACCTTGCTTAGTAAAATTCACTAGCTAGGACCTCCATGTCTGCTGATGGCTCTTGTTCAAACACATCTCTATGGCCCAAGATTGAGTCATGTGTATCCAACAGACCTATATCCAGACATCTCCAGAAACATGTCCCAAAGGAACCTCAAATTGACAAAACTGACAAAATTAAACTTACAATTTTTAACCCAAGTTTGTTCTTTGTTTATTTTCTATTATTATTCCTCATCAAGTTAATGCCACCATTGCTTACTAATTTTTTTTCCCAAACCAGAATTCTATCCTCAGTTCCTCCCACTTCTTCTTTCCTCTTATCTAATGAATGACTGTCCTGGTCCATTCTATCTATTGAGTGTCTCTTAAATGAGTCCCACCTCTCCAACTCTACAGTGTTCTAGTTCACTCCCCCACAGTTTCATCTGGGACCGCTGCAATAGACTCTAGTCTTGATCATTCTCCAAATTCCTCCAATCCATCCTCCACAGTGTTGCTTACCTAACCTCAACTGGACCACTCTTCCACAGTCTCACATCACTTCTCTTACTCAGTAACCTCATCCCTCCAGATAAACCCACATGCTGTTGCCTGGTACATAAAGTCCAGGATGACTCTGCCCGTTAACAGAACATTCTTGGCTCCCTCTCTTGCTTCCATGCAATCATCTTCCATTTTATGCCCCAGCAATATAGAGCCAGTGTAGTTCCCAACACACTGCAGATGGTTTCCTATTTTTACACATGCTCTTCTCTCTGCAATGGTTTTATACCACTTATCCATAGGAAAACTACTATCCTATATAATAAAAGCCTAATATGCAAATCAACCAAACAGTGGAAGGACCGACTGAATAATCAGTCACTATGATGCACACTGACCACCAGGGGGCAGATGCTTAACACAGGAGCTGCCCCCAGCCTGCAGGCCCCAGGTTGGCCAAGACAGGTGCCATCGGGAGCCACCGATCACCCCACTGGTCACCTCACAAAGGGAGGTGACTGGCAGTGGCGGTGGAGGATGTGGCCGGCGAGCAGGCAATGCCAGGATGACCAACGTGGGTGCCAGCAGGGGCCCCCTGATTGCTCCGCCAGTCATCCCACAGATCAGCCTTGATCATAGGCCAGGTCAAGGGACCCTACCTGTGCATGAATTTTGTGCACCGGGCCTCTGGTTTATCCATAAAGTCTCAGCTCACGTGTGTTATCTATTTGCATCCTTACCTGATTGGGTGCTGCTGAAATACCCAGACACCACATCAGTCACTAGGTTATGTGGAGCTATGAAAGCAATGCCCAGAGGTAAGGTGCTTTTCCTCCACGCATCTTTCCATCACAGCAAGAATGCATTCCATTGGAGTTACGCACATGTCTGTCTTTCCACTCTGCTATAAGCACAGTACTCAATAAAATCAGTGCCGAAAGAAAAAGTGTATTTTGTCTCTTCAACTAATTTGTCCCCTGGTTTCATTAGATTTCCCAAAGGACATCATCCTATACAAGGCACCGTGGTCAACAGTACAGGCTTTGGAGTCAGATGCTCTCCTCTTCATGAGCTGTGTGACCTTGGTTGGGCCACTGAAATTCTACAAAACGGATATGTTAATGGTATTCTATTCCCAGGTTCCCTCGCAAGGCATCGATGAGGTAATCCATGTAAATAAGTCAAAACATCACCTGGCACAAAACAACCCATCAGTACCTGTGAGCTTCTATTATTTTATATCTTATACTGCACATCCACACACAGGTAAGGGACAACAAACTGTGGAAATAAGTAAAAAGGAATTTTGTGATTCAGGTAGCCATGTCCTCCCAGATGATTTCCAGCTGGCTCTAAAGGGTTAAGCACACATGCACACACAGGAGCCTTTTCCCAACCCCTAGGCTTGTCATCTGAGGGTGAGGGTTGGGGGAAGGAGTGCTGTGGTTATGGATGTTAAATCAACAATTCCCTCTTACAACAGACCCTGGCTCCGCTCTCCCCATGTCGCGGCCTGTGACGGCTGAGCGTCTCCCAAGCATGACCAGGCGATTAGCGGGGCTGTGTCTGCGCCTCTCCTCAGTAATGGGCGCTCCTTCCATTTGCCGGGTATGGGCCTGAGCGCTTCACTGCCTCGCTCGCTCACTGCCTCGCTGGCTGCCTCATGCATTCCCAGCTTGATGAATTCATTACTCCCCATATTTTCCTCCTCCCCGCTTCAGAGAAAACCCTTCCCTAACATGCCAGGGTTTTGTCCCTATTTCAATTTTTTTTTAAAAAGGTGCTTTTTAAACATGAAACTTGGCCATCAAGTCTGAGACAGCTGAGCTGCATCCCACACCACTTTCAGAAGAATGAATGAAGATTCTCTAATACAAACATTATGGTCCTGCCTTGCACTGGGTGGAGAACATGCAAGATTACGCTGGGCATGGGCTAAGAAAAAACTCTTCTTTGCGATCTAAACAAGAATAAGGCAGAAGTTATTTGTCCTTAATGGGCAATGGTGTCCCAGCCTAACAACAGACCTGGCTCAGGAGTTCAGACCCCCTGAGTTTGAATCCCGTCTAGCTCAGTGACCTTAAATGAGTTACTGAACTCTCTAAGCCTCAGCTTTTTCACCTGTAACATGGGGGTGCTCCCGCACACTAAGAATAACATGGCGATTAAATGAAATAAGATAAGAACCGAGGTCAGCACGTAGTTGGCTCTTATTAAAATAGCATCGAACACAGTGCCACTGACTATGTTTTCCTTTTGGTCATTTCCTGGGTTAGCTTAAAATGTTTGTTTTACAAAAGCAAGTATCATACAACTTTCTGGGCGAAAAATTTGTTGTTACCTAGAATTTTTATCTTACCCAAGTATGAATTTTAAAAAATCCCTCTCTTGGGGATATGTATGTGTCTGTGTATATATGTAGAGATGTGTGTATATACATATTCATACATATATATACACACATCTATACATATTGTAAGAATCTATCCCGAATCATTAGTAATATACAACAGCAGCGCTTTCTGCAATGAACACTAGGTTACAAAAATGCTTCCTTCTACCATACGATATCAAAGAGATGCTGCCTGCTACTGGGTTTCTTCTACAGCGCACAGCCTTATCCCTCAGACGGTGAAAACATCCATAATGAACAGCTCCTCCATTAGGCAAAAGCACCCCATATCCCGCCACCCTTCTCAGAGGCACAACCTTGCTGTGGTCACACAGCATCTGAAGATCTAAATATAGGGCCCTGGTGCAGGGGGAGGGGCTCAGAGATAAGGAGGGCGGAGGTAGAGGCTCATCTGCTATAAATAACCCAGGAGCCTGACTCCATTTAGAGCTTCCCAGGTGTAGGGCTCCAGCAAATCTGCTTTGTTTCCTGAAACAAAAGAAACAAGGGCCATGTCCAGGTTTCTCTGAGCCTCTGGCACGAAGATGCTCTTCTGTGTATTTTCTTCTTTTTGAAGAAATGAGAGCTCTAAATAAACCCTCGCAGTCCCTCGAAGCCCTTCTAATCCCCGAGCCGCATCCGCGTCACAGGTAGGGAATGGTCTGCTCATACGGGCTGGCACCAACTTCATGCAGAATTGCTCCCTAAACGTAAAAGTTTAATGGGGCAGAGTCTTTACAAGCACAGATCTCTGTTGCAAGTGTTTGTTTCTCTAACATCTTCGAGATGGGTGCTTTATACAATGTTTGGCAGCAACACACATCTGTTTTGGGGAAGACACCTGATCATTTTAACCTTCCCTATAATGGGAAAGTGCTGACGAGAGCAAACATTTCCGAAGATTCTCTGTGCAGCGAGGATGGCCCAGGTGTCTACAGAACGCTCGTTTGCTCAGCAAAATCACAACCACTCACCGCTAACCCCCCTCAACATTTTCCTGACTCGCTGCTACAGAAAAGAACCCCTTATTGAGCCCACCAGGAATTACTTGCACAATCCCAGGCTGTTTTTTGGTGACAAATTGGCATTCCCATCCATTTGAGAGGAATCTAGATGCTTGTGGATGTGTAGAGAGCTGGGAGGAATTTGGGTCCAAAACACATGAATGAAATTCATTACTACATATATGCAGCTTTTTCATCTGTGACATCGATGATATTTTTTGCTCCTCCATTCTGAATATTATTTATTAAAGAATAAACTCAAGAATAATGTTGTACAAATCACCAGTGCATGTAACTATTGTTTCTTTAAAAAAATACATTTTTATTTAATTCAGAGAAGAAGGGACAGGGAGAGAGAGGTGAAGACATCAACAATGAAAGAATCATTGATTGGCTGCCTCCTGCACACCCCTTACTGGGGATCAAACCATGTCCTGACTGGGACTCCAACCATGACCTCCTGTTTCATAAGTTGATGCTCAAACACTGAGCCATGCTCATTTCTTATGGCAATGCTTCCTCACAGGCAGAAGCCTGGCTCCTAGCTCAGAATCACAGTGGAACTTGCCAGCATGGAACCTCAGGGTTCAGATCCCATGGCTACTTCCACAAAAGCGAACCCGTAGAAATCCACGTCTTTGATAACATGTATATACAAGTATGTGTTTAAAGACCGCATCAAATTTCCTTCACTCAATGTCCCATTCGGATGTGGACTCATTATTCACTTATGCCCAACAACAGCGATGGTTCCCACTTTCCTTCACATTAAGAGAAAAAGTGTGTGCCTGAAGCTTTCTGCTTCCAGGCAGTACACCTCGATTTCCTTGGGCTTCCACCTATGCCTCACCAGTAGGTATTTATAAAACATCTCCCACTGGATGGGGTTGGTGAAAAGAAAGTCCTTCTCTATGAGTAATAGCTGGGAAGTCTGAACAGTTTCCTGAAATTTACTTGCTGAGAAAGGTAAGTCTGATGCTGGTCTAGATGAACCAGTTTGCACATATGGGTGTGAGCTTGGGGAGAGACAACCTGAGCCTTTCCAATGACTCTTAGTTGAGATGTAGCTGATTAGCAAGCTTCACAAGTATATAATCTATAGCAGCAATAAGAAAATCTATATCATAGAATTGTCCACTTGAAACCTATATAATTTTTTAACCAATGTCACTTCAATAAATTTAATAAAAAATAAAATAAGGAAAATATTTTATGTCCAGAAATTCTCCTAAAATTATTCGAACTCACAAAAGAATGCCATCAGAGACTTCCTCACATAGGGCTAATTTGAAGTCATATCATCTAGATTCTTTCAGTGGTAGCAGCGAAGAGTGTAACCTGAAGGACACTATGAAGGGCAAAGATGACATTTCTAAAGCAGTGGATGGATGTTAGCCAACATGCAGCCCTACCCCAGAGCATGGATGCTTTGCAACCTGAATCAATGGGTCTTGTTGTTTGAGTTGAATAATAACACTCCTTATCCAAATTACAAACACTAAAAAAAAAATTAGGTTACAATCATATGTGTTTAAAAATAATCAAAGCATCCCAGATGGTGTGGCCCAGTGTTTGAGCGTTGACCCATGAACCAAGAGTTTAATTCTAGGTCAGGGCCTGGGGCATGCAGGAGGCAGCCAATCAATGATTCTATCTCATCATTGATGCTTTATCTTTCTCCCTCTCCCTTCCTCTCTGAAATCAATAAAAATATTTTTTAAATAAGCGAACAATGTATTCGTTCCATCCACATCATTCTTCTAACATTTGGCCCATTGTACCACTTCTGTATCATAAAGTTTGGTAAAAATAGTTACTTTCTATTATTTTATACAATCCTATAAAAAAGAACCAAAGCAGGTGCTCTGCCATCTGAACCAGCATGAGGAGCCTTGCTCAGATTTTACCGAGTTTTGACTGTCCTCAGCTAAGCTCTGCTGAATTCCGAGGGTGACGTTGTTGCTGGTATCACCCATCATTGCTGAAACTCATTTCTCAGCACATATTCACTGGGAACCTTCTCTGGGCCAAGCATGCAGACAAAGGTGAAAGCTCCTGCCTTCACGAGGCAACCTACCCAATGGATGAGACAGCCAATGAGCCCATGAGTGCATGCCTAGCAGGGAATTAATTGTAAGGTAGAGAAGGATAGGAGGGAAGAGGATATTCCTCTGAAGATTAAAAAGCAGAGAAAGAATGTGGAGTGTGATGAGTCCTGGCTACGTTAGCATCCCCATAGGCCTCTTTAAGTAGGTGTCAGGTAAGGTCCCAAAGAAACTATAGACTTGCACAGAGCAGAAACAGACTCTGTAAAGCAATTTCTAGATGTATTTTATTTGTGGCCCTTAATGCACCCCATATGTGTTTCTTGGGTTTAAATCACTTTTCTCAAGTTCTAATTCATTCTATCATTAAAATACATGTAGGCTGAGATTTTCATCCTTAACTTTCTCTATATTGTGACATATTGCTCACAAAGACTAAAAGGTAGGAGAGGGTTGTCAGATGGATCTGGGGTTCCCCTGTGATCTGGGTTTTTCGGAACCAATGGCCACTGTACAGATGCCCAACATTTCAAAGGGGAATGTGGGCTCAAAACACACCATTCTCCTAATCTGATCAAGGATGACAGCCATTACAACAGTAAGTGCAAAGCATGTGCCAAGCACTGTGCTAGATGCTTTCAGACACTCTTCCCTCTTCACTTTATTCATGACCTCAGTTATGATGGGGATGGGGGCTTCACTTGGCCACACACCCTAAACCACCAACAGTACTTAAGTTTCCAGCTGCCAGTCTTTGGGACTCTCCTTTCACGATATTTAAGTACTTGTGACAAGAGATTCTGAAAAGCTTTCTGAAAGTCTTAGGCACTAATGGAAAAGCCTTTTAGATATTTTATAAAACTAAACAAACATCAAAGTTAACAGTCAGAGGCAACTTGTCTTTTCTAAACTCTACAGAGCCTTGTCAGCATGGAAATCCCTCCTGCTGGTTCTATTTAAACGAGTAATGCAGAGTCCTGAATTATGAGGGGAAAATAAGATGATACGTTTCCTGAGGGTAAAGACTCAACTCTATGTCACATTTTTGTTTTCCCGGTGCTCACACAGTTCCTGGCCCTAAGAGGGTGGATGAGAAATGTTTAATTACATGGATGTGGGAAAATATGACAAGATTTTTAACCACACAAAATACTCAGCTTTTGTTGATTTTCTTTTAAACATTATTAGCCACCTACAAGGTTCAATGGCAACTGGAGATTAAAAAATCTCTCTGTGTACAAGCATATGATTCCATTGTAAGTGTGGGCTACACCAAACTTCCTACAACACTTTAAAGACACTCCACATTTCAAAAATGACATACAGGCTCAAAACACACCATTCTGATCAAGAATGATAATCATTACAATAAGTGCTAAGCATGTGCCAAGTGCTGTGCTAGATACTTCTAGATACTCTTCCCTCTTCACTTTATTCTGCAGGACACTGCCTGATGAGGCCACTTCTACATAACCACCATATCTAATAGCTCACTATTCGGCCTTCTTATGCTTTACCTTGCTTTATCATCTACCTGCCACTTTCTATGTTTATTTGTTCACTTAAGTGTTAGATCCAGTTCTATGTACTAGAATGTAAGTTCTATGAGAGCAGGAACATTATATTACTCGCTCTTGGAGCTTAATCAACATGTAAAACTCAATAAACATTTGATGAATGAATAATATATGAATGATGTCATTCACTCTGTAAAACAACTCTGCAAAGTAGTACGTTGAGCCCTAAGAAGCAGCACCTACAAGTCTGAGTTCTACTCTCCTTGTGCTGACATGGGTTGAATAGACACCCCCCCACACACACACACACACCTCTTCCTACCTTTCCTTGATAGAACCAAAGTCTCTAGCTCTCTCTTTTCCTGGCACATTCTCAGAGGAAGGCAAGGAGCGAAGTCTACTCAGATTAATCATTTCCCGTGTTACTTTAAGTGACTTATTTGCAACCCGAGAAGGAAATGTCCTATCGCTTGGAGTTTAGGAACAGAGATGGTTGGGTTTCCGAGGCATCTCTCACTCACCTGGATCCTCACCGCGGTGTGGACATGGCCTCATGCACGGCCCGGAATCTGAGGAGCCGATTTCTGTGGACTCCCCGGGAGATAAGGACGGCACGTCCAAGGTTAAGGTGATGAATTTTCCTGTGCTGCAGTTTTGCCCATTTATATCCAAGACCCTCCACCTCTGAGGTACCCTGTTGAATGACTCACTCCTGGCTACACTTGTGCTTCAGAAAATATTGGGTAGAGATTGTGCTCACTCTGGCTGCTGTTCCAGAATGATCTCACTCCGGCTCCTGGTCCATAATGATGAGGCGCTGCCTAAATTATATTTTACAGAAGATTTTCAGTGACTTCTTTCAGAAAAATGGACATCTGACTTCCTTACCCTTAAAATTTCATCTCCAGGTAAGTATCGCCTTTTCTCTAATATGTATTTTTTTTTACTTCATGAGTATGATGGATGAAAACAGAAGGCACTGTTTTTAATGGCTCTGAGAAAATGAATCATGTTCTCATGTGCATTTTACTCCTTGCAAAGATTTTTTCTCTCCTTAAATCTGTAAGTGCATTTCTGAGAGTTCTTAAATGCAAGCATCTCTCTGAGCTTGCTGACTGCATTTCCCATAGTAGGCCATTTAAAATGTGTCTCTAAATTGGATTATGTATCTCAGGGGACGGGTGATGGGCTATAGAGTCACCCACTTTGATGTCACCGGTTCAAAAGTAGTCCAGACTTTTGGCAGTGAAAAAACCACTGTTAAAACTAACCATTGTTTGGCTTACTTTTGTAGAGATGCGTTAGTGACTCCTGTCCAGTACCTGGTTCTAGGTAGCCCATCACCAGTACCAGCATCATCTCAGAGGCATTAAACAAGATCTTCCCAGTGGAGGAATTGGAAAGGGTGTGCTGTACACAAACACACGTACACTCACATGCATTTTGTGAATGGACACACATGCATAAACACATGTGCACATACATACAAATATATACACACACACACATCCCCGTACAACTATTTTGAATGAACTCGTCCATGAGGGACAGTCAGCAATGTATTTTAACCATTTATTTGACAACACTCTACTTGGTGCAAACTATTCCCTGATGTAAGCATATGCCTACAGCCCTCTGAGGTCCTGCTCTCGCCCGGCAGGATTTCTGCAAACAGATGAGAGCACCTCCACTAGCCAGCCTCGCTGTTCACTGTGATGAGACAGAAGGCATTGGTCTTCAGGAATGTCCATTTGGGAGCTTTTAGGAACACGAGCCTGCACTTAAAGATCAAAGACTCCTGAGATGGCTCCTCAGAAATACACCTTTGCTCAGAACCCGAGAGACTGGATAGTATGCCTGATGCCTCGCCCCTCGTGATCTCTCATATCCACTGCCTCAGCATGGTCTGTCTATCCATCCTCTTCCTAGTCCCTGAATTCATCACTCGTTCCCATTGTCACCGTCACCACCTTAGGGAAGGCCACTGCCCTCTGCCCCCTTGATTTCTACAACCTCCTCCCTGTCCCTGTGTGTTATTAGACTCCACCTATTCCCCATAATATTTCCAGAGCATCTCTCCAAACTGTCACTGCCCTGCTTAAACCTTCAGAGGCTCTCCATGGCTTCAGGATGAGGCCATACTCCTCACCATGGCCTCCTTTTCTGGATTCACCTGCTCTATCCATGCCATTCTTATAATGCTTCCAATGGCCACATTTCCTAGCTACTACTCAGCAGAACTGCCATTTCTTCCCAGGACTGTGTCCTGGTCCTTTCAGGTTCTGGTTTGGGTGCCATACTTAGAACCCCATCACGTCACTCACCACACTGTAGTGGAAGATCACACTCTTTAGGAAGAGCTGAGGCTGGTTCGCTGCTGAATTCCTGGCCACTACTATGATATCTCCCTCCTCAGTCAATGGAGGTCAAGGCCCTATTTTATATTAAGAATACAGTATGCTAAGGTTTGAATCCTGATATCATTCGCTCATTCATTTATTCATTCAATACTTACTAAGCACCCTCAATAGACCAGACACTGTAATATGTGTTAAGAGTATGACTTTAAGACACATCACCTGGGCCCCCAAAGAGAATGCAAAAGAAAGCTTTAAATCTCTTTTTTAAGATTGAAAAGAGCCCTAACGGAAAGGTCCCAGGTTCGATTCCAGTGAAGGGCATGTACCTTGGCTGCAGGCACATCCCCAGTAGGGGGTGTGCAGGAGGCAGCTGATCGATGTTTCTAACTCTCTATCCCTCTTCCTTCCTCTCTGTAAAAAACCAATAAAATGTATTTTTAAAAAAGATTGAAAAGAATCATCTACTTTCTATTACACAGCTTCCATAATCTGTAAAAACAACAACTGGAACAAAATTAATAGTCTGGCTTGGCCAAAAGCCACAGGAGACTGGTATGTTTTTCTCAATAGAATCAGCTGACACTGTGTCATGTGCCCCTTTAGAATGGACAGGCAAAGCATTAAAATGCCAAAAAACATGGAGAAGAAACATTCAGGGAGCTAACAAGAGAGTATGAAGGACAGACATAATTAAAGAGAGAAAGGCATAACAAATACAGGGTACTCTGAAGTCCCTTTGTCATGGGGCTGCACGGCAGTTTGACTCCCATTAAAGTCATTCTGAATTGATTCCCTGGGTCTAATGAGAACCTCTTGACAACGCCAAGACACTCGGCCTTCTCAAGAGCTCCTAAAGGGCGCCCTCAGAGCCCGACCAGCTGGATATACAAGCAGAGAACACACAGCCACTCACTCGGCGAAATAGACCATGTCCAGAGAGGAGAGAGCAGGTTCCCTGTGCTGTGCATGAGGGGTCAGAAGAGGTAGGCCCTTTAGATGCCCATTTCAAGGACATGGTCCCAACGAATCCCCACCTTCTAAAGCTTTCTGGCTCTGAGTGTCTCCGACTTCAAGAGCTGTGATATTTCATTGCAGGTTTCAGGTAACCCATAACCTTTACTATTTTTTCTTCGGGCTACAAGTTGTAGCTTCTCATTTAATTGGAATAAAAGGGAAATTTTATAGAATTTCCCCATGGAGGTCGTCATTCCTCATATATTTCAGATTATTCCCAATAGAAAGAAGCTTAGAATAAGGACCGAGGCATCCCCAATACATGTAATCATCAACACTCCCTCCCTCGCCTGACGAAACACTAGCAAATTTGACTCTAAGTCAGTGGGACATGCAAGAAACCCAAATTATTACATTACCATTTCCTTGGACCCCATTAACCTTGAGAGAATGGTAAAGGTCATCCTGCCTGGCTAAATAGCTTTCAGCAATTTCTCTAAAAATGTAGCAGCAATACCTCTTCCACTCGTGCTCGATTTTTCCCCATTTTTAATCACTAAAGGTATTTTGCATGAATACCAAATCTTTGTTTCGTAAGGACTGATCCCCTTGCCACTTACCACTGCTTCGTGACTTCACAGTCCCTGCTAAGGAGCTAATTTTAATGTCACAGACAATTGTGATTTCATGAGGAAGCGGCTAACCTCTTGTGAAACAAAGGCCCTGTTTTCAAGCAAGTGTTTCAACTAATAAATTGCAAAAAATAGCTAAGCACCTAAAATGTAAAATAGATGATTTATCTGAAAATTAGATGCTGACACTGTCCATGACTCTCCTTAAAGCTGCAGGAGAAAGTTAGGACGAAGACAAAAACCAAAGAATCGAAAAAATAAACTTTCAAATGGTAATCACATGCTTTTCCTACACCTTTGCCAGTTTTGTTTGCCTACCAGCGTAGGACCATTATTTTTTTATTATTTTACTATACTACCCATAACAGATATTTTTATGAAGTTTTGATTTATTTAGACATTTCATAAATTTTAAAAGCTCAGTTGCCTCCTGTTGTCCTCACTCTAAAAGAGTGGCCACGTAGAGTCAGTTCACTGCAATCTCAAGAAAACAAGACACAACTTCCAGGTTAGGAAAGGCAGGATCTCAGCAAAGCACTCAGCCGACATGGTGAGGGCCTATGCACTCTGTTCCAGTCCATGGAGATCCATGCTGACCACAACTCCAGCCTGGAGACCACCCACACCAGGCGCGTATTAAGGACAGATACACCTTTCCATTCCATCAGAGACAGCTCTGGCCACATGCACCAAAATGAACCAGGCTGTGGCATGTGGGGTAGTGGCCTCAATGATAGATCTTGATTTAATAGAGAAATAAAAGTGATATAAGGTCATCTGCTAAGACCATCATAAAGAGCATGCAGGCACCTTATGCTTTAATAGTCCCAAGCTGCTTTTCAACTCTGAGTGAAACCATTTGTCTAATTTCTACAGAAATGGTGCAATTAATTTCCTCCCTTAAATAATATCAGACTGTCCGCTATTATATGTCTTAGTAGAAGTGTTTTTCTTCTGTTCTCTCTTTATGTTAAAATTCTAAAGATATGAGGATGGAGACAGTGCTGATTTTGGAGTGACAGGAAACCTCCCCCAGAGAGAAAGGACATTCACATTTGATGACTGTCTTTAGAGACTCTTGGCAAAGATCAAGTGCTGTGTCTGAAAATGAGCCACGTGAATGATACCAAACTGCCTTGGGCAGTAAAAAGTGGCCTCGGGACCGTCCCGTGTGCCTTCATTAATGAGTCCTTCATTCAGTGAAAGTTTCTGAGCAACTACTGTGTCTTAGGTTCATTGCTCCAGGCAGAGGACAGCAATTTTAAACAGGATGGATGGTCGGTGCAGATGTCATTGAAAAGGTAACATTTGAGGAAAGATTTTAGTGATGGGAGGAATTCATCCTAAGGGTACATAAGAGAGTATTTCATGTGGAGGAAACAGCCAGTGCCAAGGCCCTGTGGCAGGAGCAGGGGTGGAGACATGAGGAGAAAGAAATGAGACACCAGGCAAGGGAGGCGACGGAGCACCATAGCAGCGTTTTTGAATAGAATGAATAGACTTAGAATTTAGAATCTTTTCCTTCAGACAAGTCACCTGCTCGGCAGAAGTAAATGACTAAGCATTGACACCTTAAACCAATTCAACACGTGTATATGGCCCTTTACAATAAACCTCCATTAGTAATAAGTCAAGCTCAAATCTCCAACTACCAATGAATTTAGCACCAAAATTGTTTAAATTTTTTAAAGACAGATGGACATTACCCACATTCCTTTTAAGACAGGTTCTTCCCTAAAGCTCCGTGAGCCAGAGTAAGTCCTGAATTCTACTTCCTACTCTTGAAAATCAAAGAGTTAGCACTGATATAAGATTATCTATAAAATCACCTCAATACAGCATCAGTGTCTGTGGTAGCCAATCCCCATGATAGCCTGTGATGACATCTCTGTGTGAGTGGTGAACAGATAGCAAATCAGGAATGGACCATGTGACCCCTGCATTATGGCTGAGTGATGGTCTGTGACTTCCTAATCTAGGCCATAAGGACATTGGTTGGGGGGACACTGGTCTGAAGAGAGACCCACAGGGGAAGGAACCACCTTGTCATCTGCCTGAGTGACCACCTGGGAAGTGAATCCTTGGGTTCTATTCAAGGCTCTCTTTGGCCACAGTTATGGCCGACACTCAAGTCCAACTCCCCGGTGACAAACAACCTCATAGTGACCCTGATCCAGAATCTTCCAACAAAACCACACCTAGATTTTCAATCTGTAGAAACCATGAGAGAGAATAAGTCATTAGTGTTTGAAGCCACTAAGTTTTGGTGTTGTTACTAATAGATAATCCAGTAATAGAGGCCTTCTGTTTTCTAACATCTGAATATTATGGTGCTCATAAGTGAGCTATTGCTTACACATTTATTGTTATTGAGCATGCTTTTGAATTTCGGAACTTAACACAAAAATCTGGAATTTAAGATCACAACCAGATAAAATGATGAGAAGGTGAAAATATACTTTCATTGGACAGAAGTGCTAAAATTAGAAAGTACTGGGAGAGTGATAGAGAATATTCAACGATGAATGGACAGTGGAGTCAAGAAAAAAAAATGGGTATGAAGAATGGTTCCACCACATACTAGCTTGAGCAAATTGCATAAATTGATCAAGCCTCAGTTTCTCTGCTGGTCCATTGGTTCCCTGTTGTTCATAGTGTCTGGCAAGAATGTTTTCCATCTGAAAGTCGCTTAAGGAATGCTTTTGAGTGCCAGACCTCTACATTCATGTATCTCGTGATCATATCCCATTGAGTACCATCATCAGATGTTAAACTGTTCTAACTTACACTCAGAGCAGAAACATCAGACCAACCATGGGTTTTTGTTTTTTTTTTTTTTTTATGAGGCGCAAAACGAAGAGATTTCACGGTATGGGGCAAATCAGAAGAGCGGAGAGGATCCCAGCCAGCCCCAAATGAGGGGGGCAGATGTAGTCATTAACACGGTTTCTTAGGAGTAGATATACCCTTCTGTATTATTTTTATATTTGTTTGTTCTTGCATGCTGTGTCTCTTTGGCAAAGGAAAGCCAATATCTGTATTTGAAAATGACTGTTAATCACATTTTGGAGCAATGGATTTTAGCAAAGGGTGAAAACACTCACAAATGCAGCTGGAAAGCAAAGGAGAATAAAAGAGAGAGCAAGAGAGGGAGCGAAGCAGTCACCCCTGCAGCCAAAACAACTCAGTGTGGAGAGAGTGTCATGTGGTTGCATCTCTGAAGCCCAGCTGATCTACAAAATCATCTGAAATGAGGCGGCCGGCTCTGATTACCATTGAGATTTGGGGGTGCATTTATCCTTCGATAGCAAATCTGTTCAAATGAATTCTCCCACATACGTGCCCTCCACCATGGCAATGTACTACCAGCCATCTTAGTAAAGAACTGGGTACCGTCAAAGGTTCTTTTCATTCCAAGGTACAGAATGAAAGGTGGAGATATAATTTCACACTAAATTTTGCCCTGTGATCAGAAGTCATTGAATGACTGTCTGAGGAGGCTAAAAGTATTTGAATAAAATAGCCAGAGAAAAGGGAAACATGGACCTTGAATGCACAATTATGGGAAATAAGATTACACAAGGTGGGTAGTAGAGGTGGAGAAGCCTCCGTAGAGAAGAGGGAAGATAGAGAAATTTGATTCCATTCTCTGTATCAGCCCCCTTACCTCCTTGTCCATCCCTAGACACAGACTAGATCTGAAAATGCCTTTGATCTCCAGTAGATAGGTTTCAGCACCAACAGGCTAAAATATCCATGGAAAATGGTCTGCAAATTCCAACAGCCACATTAAATAATTAGATCTACAGGTGATTCCAAGGTTACCCACCAGATACCGCCAACTCCATATGATCTACTCACTATGCAAATATTTACATGTGTATGCAAACATCTACATAAGTGCAAAGTTGTATTATAAATAACTCATTTCCCTGCAGCTTATGTACTCTCCAGAGAAAATAACACATAGCCTGACTATTGCTAAAAAGAAAGAAAGAAGAAAAGACAAACTCGCAGGCTACATTTAGGCTGAAGGAACTGGAGGTGTTTCTCTCCTTCCTGCCACAATTCCTGGAACTACCTGCCCTCCATAGTGACTACCCTTTGCTGGGGAGCTCACCAGACCCTCCTACACTGACCGGCAGACAAGGTTCTTTGCTCCCTTTCCTCTGAACGCTTTGACCACTACTGAACTAGATCCCTGGGACTTGTATTCGTTTGCTAGGCTGCCATAGCAAAGGACACACTGGCAGCTTCAACCACAAACATGGAGTGTCTCAGTCTAGAGACTGAAGGTCTGAAACCAAGGTGCGGATGGGTTTGGTTCCTCTGGAGGTTGAGGGATGGATCTGTCCCAGCTCCGCTCAGCCTGTTAACCTCAGAATGTGAAAGGAGAAGCTGAAGAACACATTTCACTAACAGCAAAAATAAAGGTTTAAGACGTGATAGGAAGCTGAGTGACGATTATACTAAAATTTGCTCCCTGTGTCCTGTGTCCAGTCATTCAATGACATTTTAACAAGTGTACTCAACACATTCCAACTTGTTGAAGGCCAAGTGTTCTGTAGTCTCCAAGAACCTATAGTTCTTTAAGGTGTCCTCTGCTAGGTAACCACAGATTCACAGACGGTAGAAGTGAAATTAGATGACTGCCCGCCGGCATGGCTCAGTGGTTGAGTGTTGACTTATGAACCAAGAGGTCATGGTTTGATTTCTGGTCAGGGCACTTGCTTAGGTTGCAGGCTCCATCTCCAGTAGGGGGCGTGCAAGAGGCAGCCGATCAATGATTCTCTGTCATCATTGATGTTTCTATCTCTTCCTCTCCTTTCTTCTCTGAAATCAAATATATATATTTTAGAGGCCTGATGCACGAAATTCATACAAAAGTAGGGCTTCCTTTCTCTGGCTCCTGGCACCAGCTTCCCTCTAGCACCCAGGACCTGGGCTTCCCTTGCAGCCCTGGCTTCGTCTGGAAGGACAGTCAATCTAACTAGCATATTATGCTTTTATTATTATAGATTATTATAGATATCAGATGACTTAGCCCTGAAGTGCATATTAGACCTTTTATGCAGTTTTATTTCCAAATAAAAAAGGGGGAATGACTTCAAGCTAAAGTCTTGGAGGATCCTTTAGCAACATAAGGACCTAAAATGGCATGTGAGTTCACTTTAATTGGTGAAAGGCTAGTCAGAGTAGTTTAATGCCATTCCACTGAAAGAGTGACCAAGCACCATTCCCCACCTGGCTGGCTACTAGCTCCGTGTCTCACCTCCTACCATCCAAGGAAGAGGTGGAAACCATCAGCACCAGGATGAAGAGGGTAAGTGCGGTGTGATGATCAGGTCGATGAAAGTCAGTTCCTTTGGACTTTGTTTCTTTATCCCCTTTTTCCTTCCTTCCAAAGTAAAAATTTAGTTTTGTGACTTCTGTGGGTGTTTGGTTTCTTATTTCAATTTATTTTTAAAGTTTGATTTAAATTTGGAATCTGCCTAAGACTTTTGACATTTATTTCTGGGGGTGTTTTCTGAAGCTCCATGACGTGGGTGTTGATTGACAGGCAGGTTGCTATGGAAATAGCTGTCACTGCAGAGACTAAGGCTTTATCCCGTACTTTTCCTTTGTCAGGCAAAGGCTTGTGGGATATTTTAAAAATAGTATAAGTGCCCTAGAATTAATGGGAAAATGCCTCTATGACTCTTTTCTAACATATCTATCAAAACTCTCAATTGTTTTCATTCTGTACCATTCTGTTCTGTATCTGTAGCCATAACTTTTTGCTTTAAAGCAAGTGCTTTCCAATATTGTTTTCTCTCATTGGTTCACTTGTTCTTCTATGAAACTGGTCCCCTATGAACGAAATCATACTGGTAAGGGAAGGAAAGTAACAAAAAGCATTGAATAGTCTTTCCAAAGGAATTCCCACTGAGTACCACCATGAACTTGGACAGCCTGCCAACTCCATATGGGGGATGCATGTACTGGTAAGCTCTTCATCCCAGGCTTTTAAGGAGAAAATCCAGGGGCTAAGAAGAATGCATGAATGATGTTTTAATGCGATACGATTTCTTCAGGGGGATATAGCACATCATATACAAAGTGAGATGGTAATTAGGAATAATTTCCCCCACGAAAGTTACCTTAGCTTTAAGATGGGTTCATTTATTTCTTTCTATTTCTCAGGATCCTCACTCCCTAGACATTCATTGCAGCCCAAAAAGCAATTGAATTCAAAATACTTCCCAAACATTTTTTTTTAATGCAGAAACCCTATGGAATCTGATGTGCAAATTAGTGACCCTCCTCTAAACCCAGATTCCTGGGAACTGCACATCTTAAGCCTGTCACATTCATGAAAATATCACATTGCTATGGGAGCCAGATTATTGCACAATGACTCACTGTAATTATGAGTCAGCTCACCTTCCTCGACTCTTTCTTTTTCCAAAATATATTTGTGTTGATCTCAGAGAAGAAGGCAGAAAGAGAGATAGAAACATCAATGATGAGAGATAATCACTGATCAGCTACCTCCTGCATGCCCCTTTCTGGGGATTGAGCCCGCAAGCCAGGTATATGCCCTGATCAGGAATCCAACGGTGACCTCCAGGTTCATAGGTTGATGCTCAACCACTGAGCCACACCAGCTGGGCCCTTTTCTGCCTCTTCAAGCAGGGATCCTTAATATAGCAAAGAGCATAGGCACTCCACAGAGTGTGTGCTCAGTATATATTTGCTTTGTGCATAACAGTGCTGCACAGAACTTTTCAGCAAAATAACAGATGTCAGAGGTCAATGAAAAGCCATTGCCCACAACTTGAAAGTTGTAGAAATATTCAGAGATCTTTTCTTTAGAAGATAAATTATACGTTTGTTCTCTGTGATTCTCATGAAAGAACTCTTGACACTTTAGTACTTAGGTTGAAGACTACTCTGCTTTTTACCTTGCTTTATTATCCAAACTAGAAACACCTCGCATTTAAACAGGTATCGCCAGCACTAGACAAAGATTCAAGTGGGGCCCGTGAGGTCTTGCTTTGAAGTCTCTTTAAAGTTTTCAGCAAAGAAAAATTCAGGAGGAGGACTGAAAGCCATAAAATTGCCCACTGCTTCCAAAAGAACGTGTTGCTAACATTTGCTGACACACCAATGCCCCAACAGCCCTGACAAATATCTTACAAGCATGTGTGTGCTAAAGAGAAAAATATTCTAAGCAAAACAATGCTTAGTGTGTTCAAGGAGATTTAGAAAGGCTAGTCTGCCAGGACCAAAACACATGTTGGAGGTATTCGAATACCACTCAGTGAGACCACCAACTAGCACATTCCAAGTGAATCTGAGACAAATAATTGAAGATTTTTTTAAGTAGTAAGAAACACTGAGCCTGTCACACTTGCCCTTCTCTTTCACTTATCTTTATTTTTTCTTTCTGAATGGGGTTTCCTTTCATACTAAGAGGACCTGGGCAAGCTTTGGTAGAAATGCCTGTGTCTTCACCCTCAATGCCTTGGTCAGTGGCTGTCTGATAGAAAGCTCTATATAGCTGTTGACTGAGCAAAACCAGAACTTTTTGCTTAGAGGACATACTTTTTAAGATTATCTATCTACATCTTAGCTCTAATTAGAAAGAATTTCTAATTTACTGATTTTAGCAGGTGCTTGGAGGAGGGCAAAGCCAAACTGTGGCTTATTCATGATTTGGTCACCAGATGCAATGACCAGAACTCTGGAATTCCTGATGGTACTCTTTATAACCCTTCGGCCATAGGTTCATGCCAGGTCATGGGATAACTCCATGCCATCTCCTTCCAGGCTCTGCCCTCAATCTCAGAAGTCCTGGTAAATCCTCATATTGTTTTTCTCAAATCCACAAAGAAGCACAAAAATAAAAATCCCTGGAGAAAAACAGCATTTATGTGGCCCATATTGAATTTTAAGACATCTGTTCTCTATTTTAGACCTGGGTGCTAACCATGGATGAAGGCTGGAATCATACAGCCAAGTTATGAAAAATTAAAAAAACAATAACACGTAAAAGCACAGGGAAAATATGACAAATTTTCAAAACTTTTGGATAAAGTTGGGAAAGTCTTCACTTGTCCATCAAGCAAACGCTAACTTCCACCTTGACCTAGAACGCCATTGCTAAATGGTCAAGATGATGTACTATAACATTTCACCATGAGGAAACCAAGCCTTGACTGGTAACTTAAGCAAGTTCACACATTTTAACATCCAAAAGGCAAATACTGCGCTCCTTCATTGTATTGGGGTTTTGTCAGTGATAACAGCCCTACTTGAAATGGGGTAAAGATTAACATCTTCTACTACCCTACACCTAAGATCATTCAAAGATGTGAGCAAGAGTGTATATTCAGTGGGTTCCAGGACACTGTAGGGGTGGGGGAGACAGGGACACAGACAGCAAGATGTGAAATGGTCCACGGGTTCTCTGTCCCTGGTTTAAGGCTTGTAAGATATTGTTGAAGAAAAAAAAAATCAACAGATAAGCATCTTAAATCATAGTAAATTACACACTGCATGCTGGTGGCTCGGTCATGGAAAATTATGAAGCTACGTGCTGTCTCATTTGTTGTGCTGAAAACAAATGTAAATAAATTACTGGGAGAATCTCATTTACATTTAGAACTTCATCCTGATGCATGACATGACTACCGATTTTTCTAAAGACACTCTGAGAAGAAATACCATGCATTAAACCCAGATCATGTGGATCATAGCAGAAGTTTGATGTGCTGCAGAGTTTTCTAAGCAAGAACGACCTGCACTTTCCTAACAGTAGAAACACGCTCTCCTACCCCCACCCTTACATCCCTACACGCACAGATGAGAGAAAGGGGCATCAAACTCATGGTCACTCCCATTTCTAATGCCCCGTCAGCCGCCATTCAGAGCTAACACATCTGACCCACCTTCAGCTAACTAGCCGGTTGCCCAGCAGTGGAGATGGTTTGTAGTGAGCCATTCACACTCACCCCATCCCACCCAAGGCAGCTGGCAGGGGTTAATGGGACAGAATGGAGTTTACTGGCCCCTGTAGGGATCAAGCCAATGACCGATCTCATTAACACTCTGCGTGGACCAATGGAGCTGCGAAGACATGGACTTGCATTGAGTAGGAATCGGTCATCAAGTGCACAGGCGCCGTGTGTGGGGAAGCAGCTGACCCAGGACGGCAGATACGCAATGCAGGAGACTAATGGGATTTGAGCAAAAAGCCTTGAAGGGCTTCAGGTCTAGGGTGGCTGTTAGGCTTGCTGCCATGCTTAATGTCTCCCATTCGTCTCTACGTGACTCCATCCAAATGACCCAGGGCAAAGGCAAGGACTCATGGACCAGGGACAGAGCTGCAGTCGTCACTGAATGCAAGGAGAGGAAACCAGCAGGCCCTTAACACAAAGCTCTGAGGACCATTCTCTCTGTAGCCTATGGAGCTACAGCGACACAGGAGTAGACTTGCCTCAGGGCTGTGGTACTACACTTGGCATCCTTTGCTTGGTATTGTTCCTTCCACAGCACACACAGTAACACCTCTGCATGCCTTGCCTCTTAAGTGAGGACCTGGGACTCAACCTGTTTTCTCTCCCCAGCTGTGACTGGCCTCACATTCCAGCCATCAAATGCCTTCTCACTCTCCGTGGATATCTCAGAAAGTTGTTGAGTTTTGCTTTCTATCCCCGCAAGGGTGAAATACAACCACCGCCTAAGTCAGGAGATGACGGGGTAATAGCCCCATCCTCACTGTCATCCCGGGAGAAATATTTACCCCATTTCAATATTTACATAAGCTGGAAGAGGTCTGAGAGTTTATTGGTTAAGGGGAAAATAAGCAGCCCATGAAATAATTATTTTTCATTGCGCCCTGCCAAAGCCATTCGGCCAAAGGCTAAATTGAGCTGCTATTGTGATTATTTGAACTGTGGAGCCAAAAGTCTTTGCTGCACAGCATCCCAGCTGTCCTAAATTTTGTTCTGATGGCTAGTGCTCATTCTGGCTCAGACCCTGCCAAAAAAAATGGTCCTTGGAATATACGGGGAAGAGTTGCTTTATCCAGACCCACATCAATTACAGATTTAGGGTCACTGGGGTATGCAATGATTAACAAATCACTTCCTGAAACTATATGGACAAGACACCCATATGCAAATAGCAGGCCACTCACATGCACACACTGAGGCGAGGAAATGATCGGGAAGACTTCCCAAATCTACTGATGGTCATTTCTTTTAATGCTGATTGTACTTTGCTACAAATGCCTTCTTCCCCAAGGCCCTCACCACGAGGAGGCTGTAGCAGTGCTGGCTTAATGGGGGCACCGACCCCGGCTTTGCCTGGCACCTAGACAGGCATGTCTGGTGACTGCAGGATTCCATGACCCAGAAAGGGGACTTGCGAAAGCCACATAGACTGTGTTCAGAGTGGCAGCCCAGAGTCCAGAGCAATCCTTGCCATGGCAGGCACTCAACAGGTATGTGTTAGAAGAAGGAAGAAAAGGAGGCAGGCCAATAGCTCGGTGGGATGAGGGTGTTAAGTTTGTTGCACCTTTAAATACATATTCCTTCTGTGTGTTAGGATGGACACATTTTGGAACGCTAACCTAGGTTGGAGACACAGAAAACTGCCAAATCAGTTGTCTCTTAACAAACTACGACTTCCTCCTTCTTTGGCTCAGATCCATTCCCAATGGGAAAGAGAAGCAAAGGCAATATCCAATCTGATACATCCATCGTTCTAGCAAAATGCACACTAGGTTTGCCTCTAAAGAATCTCCTAATTGTCCTGCCATTTACCTCTCAATATATTTAAAGAAATGGAATCAGCTGTGATTGCATATTAATTCCATGTAGACCAGTAAGGCCAATCTGGAGGGTACAGGGGAGGAGGGTGTATGAGCTGCTCTGGGGATCACTCTTGCCACCCGCACCCAAGTGGTGCCCAGGAGGAGTTGCCCAGAGCCTCAGTAACTCCCACTTCTGCTAGGACAAGTCTAGCCTTAAAAATAAAAGGCCAATGCAATAAGGTCAATTTTGAATAATTGTGGCCAAAAATAAATATATTTTTAAAAATCCTAAATAACATCCATCTAGGGCTTTTTGTTCTAACTTCAGGAGTAAATCAATATTATATGTGGGAAAAGTATATGCACAAGAAAGTGAACTCCACTGTTTGTGGTCAAGGCCAGTGAGAAAGCAAAGAATGCCCACAGCTCATTGAAAGCTCCTTTTCAGTCAGTTTTTCAAGTGCTAATGCTTTCCCATCACCTGCTAAGGATGATCACCAGTAAGATGGTGGCCTCTACAAACTTGACCCCTTACCCCTGCCCACACTCTTATGAAAAAAGGTTCCAATGCAGAAACCCCAAATCAGGGCATTTGATGGGGTAAATAAAACAACTAAAGTCACATGTCCTGAAAAATATTAGATGAATGTTCATTCTGCTAATCATTTTTAATGCACACCCGAGGAGACATTTTTATTGATTTTTAGAGAGAGAATGGGGGGAGGGAGAGAGGGAGGGAGGGAGGGAAAGAGAGAGAGAGAGAGAGAAACATTGATGTGAGAGAGAAACATCTATCAGTTGCTGACTCTATGAGCCCTACCCTGGATTGAACCTACAACTTCAGTATGTTTCCTGACTGGGAATGGAACTCACGACTTTTTGGTGTGTGGGATAATACTCCAACCAACTGAGCCACCCAGCCTGGCTTACACTGATCACTTGTAAGAGAGAGGACTATACTCAAGTCTTCAGTGAGCCCCATCCTAAAACACCACTAATTCAATGTTACATGGTTACAGAACTGTTAAACTCATAGCCATGGTAGGTCATCTTCGTTCTGATTTTCTTTTCTCCTTTCACACATTGTTCCTACCTAGAATAATACATAGCCTAAGATGAGAGGAGAAACCGCTGAAAAAGGAAAATTCCTGCTAAATGATAAAAAGTGAAACTCCAGCCCAGAGCAACCTTTGCCTCCTACCCCCCTGTGGTCAGCCGTGCATGGCGACCAAGCACCTGCCTTCCATTCCCGACCTCTCCTCTCTTTGTGGCCTGCTGAGCCCCATGGGACTTGCAGCAACTCGTGACTCAATTCCCACCTGAGATGGAGGCACGAACAGATCCCTGACCTGTGGCCAGTGAGACAGCCACCCCTGTACCTGCTGACTAGACCCCCTCCTGGATCCAGCCCACGGGCCCGAGGAAGTGACAGAATACCTTCCCCTTTAAAGCCAGGAAGGAGATGTGGAAATGCTTCATTTCCAGGAAATGCAGCAGAGAGTGAGAACCAAATTGGGGCCCCTCTTACTGGAAGACCTTGCCAATGGCAAGAGTGTTGAAGACATCATTTCTTGCTAATAAGCGTCTGTAAGATACACAGTCACGTAAGGCTACTCACTTCCTCCCAGAGTGATGGGTTCAGGGAAGACCAGGCTCCAACGGAGAGGTGATAAAACAGCACTCTGCCCCGAGTTTGGCTGAAATGGTGCCATGTTTTACATGCGCTAACACATGTGACTATCCACTTGGGGAGGGGGGGGCCAGATTTGGAGTGCCATTAATGTGTAGCCTTTTCTAGCAAATCTGCCTAAGGGATTAGTAACCCCCCAAAAGTTCAGTTGAATATTAACTGCATTAACTTTGCTGGCTGCAACGTCCCGCTACCCACAAACAGCCTACGGTGCCTAAGGGATGACTTGCTTAACCCAAAACATTCCACGCAGAGCCTCACTGCTGGGAAATCATTCTGGTAAAGGGGGAGCCCTTCCTGCCAACGCTGAATGAGTCTTCACCCCAAAGAGCCCAGACTAGGGTATTCGTGTCTTTACTCCATTGCCACAATTTCTCTGACCAGGAAACATCCTTTACTTTTCTAAATTTTACTCTTAACCAAGTCCCCCAAGGTGATTGGAAAAGATGTGTCCCATAAGGTAAGACGTTCAAATGATCTATGTAAATTACAACTAATAGTTACTCACCACCAAGGTCACACAGGTTTATCCCATTCCCAAAACATGTTGTCCCAATATCAACTTCCTACTGACTATAATAACTCTGGAACAAAATCACAGAGAACAATTTTATTACTGTTCCAGTAACACCCCCCTCCCAAAAAGGGCAAATAAACCTTGCACCCATATGATAAACAGAAGAAAGGGGGACCAATTTTCTTCCCACCGACAGTACAATCTAGAGGAGATGAGCTCCCTAAGCCCCCGAGAGACCTCCCTCTCTCCTACTTTAGTTCTTCATTATATGATTCATTAGCCCTTCCAAGCCACCCTTATAAAGGGAGTCAGTATAATGAGAAATCAAGTTAAATCTTAGGGCTTGCAACATTTTTTTTTTCTCATAATGCCGTACACTTAATTGTTCCTGCCAGTTAAGCAACCCAATTATGTTGTCCAGAAATGGAGACAAACAGTACATTTTAGTATTTAAACAGAAACAGAAACTGTAAGCAGAGAGCTGCAAACCACACCATTATGCTGGAATTAAAGCTATATGTGAGAAGAAAAAGTTTCACTCCCACCAATCACCAACCCGCCCTGCAAAAAAAGCTACCCACAGATCAGAAGGAGGTGGAACAGGGGAGGCAGAGCTGGGTTTCCTAGTTTGAGGTGAGATTTTGCCGAAATCCAGACATAAAAATAAAACATGATAATGTAGACAGATAACAATATGGTACAACACCCTTTAAAGATGGCCGACTGGAGTGACTTAACCAGGAAACTGAACAGGCCCCTTGGCAACTGGTTGTATCGTCAAAATCCACTCAACAGGGTCGTTCAGGTAAGAGAAGGCACCAAACTGCTCCCAAACCAACCGACTTCAACAACAGATCCTGTTCGTTGTCATGAAGTTAATTTTCTAATTCATTGCCCAACACATTCTATAAAGTTCAAGACCATGACTGGGCTTTTTGTCCATTCAATTTTTCTCTCTGGAGCACTCGGCTAGACCACACTTGGCTGTAACTACTGCCAGACCAATTCATTAAGAAAAAAGGGGATGGTCTTGAGCCAGAATATTTATACACTTGACTCAGAAACAATCTATTCTAAGGGACATTTTCCCAAGCTAAATGCACTACAGGGCTTTCCTATTCATAAAATTCATTTGCTGGTCTGGAAGCCCCTTAAGTGAGGGGAGAGGGGGGGAGAGAGAGAGAGAGAGAGAGAGAGAGAGAGAGAGAGAGAGAGAGACAGAGAGAGACAGAGAGACAGAGAGAGACAGAGAGACAGAGAGACAGAGAGACACAGACAGACAACAAAGGGAAATTCACACTGCCCCAAAGAGAGAAAATGCCCAGGGCACAGCATGGGTTTAGGCTGCTTAGAAAGCAATGAAACTTCTCTTTCTTCCATTCACTCTGATACTCTGATTACACAACTAATATTTACTCAGCCTAGGCCTCCTTGAAACCCAAGGGATAGACATTACCCAGGCAAGGAAGAGAACAGCCAATACTCAGTGTCCTTGCTATACCAACTCCAGCCCCCAGATTCCACCCTTTCTTTGCGATGCCGCTCACGCTGTTGTTGGCCAAGGAGCAGTACCCCACAAAGACACACGTGCACATGCACATGCACACATTATGTATACACAAGGACGCTACACGGCTTCATATCTACATGTGTGTTAGACGGGTGACAGGAGCACAGGTCTTCTCCTTCCCCTCCTATGGCCACAGACAGCACCCCTTTTCCCAATCAGACGTCTCACTCACATGCCACAAATCACAAGCAGGACCTCACACTGAGCTATGCAGAGGATAAACACATGACCATGAGCAGAAAACCAACCATTTTCCTGAGGGCCCCATGCAAAGGACTATAAATATTAAGTCTTCGTACCTGAGAGACATCACAGTGTGAACTGAAGGCCAATGGCAGGTCCAGAGATCTGAGTTCTGCTGCTAAACTAAGCTTTGTGATCTTGGGCAAACTGCTTGGCCCTTCTGATCCTTAGCTTCATCATTTACAAAGGAAAGGGTTAGACTAGCTGGTCTCTGAGCTACCTTCCAGTTCTAAGATTTTCATTTTATTTTCTATGCTCACTGAAGCTCGATGGACTAGAGGAGTTTGGCTAGATATTCGTCAAAGACACTCCAGAGCTGGGGCTGTCCAATATGGTAGCCACCACCCATATGCAGCTATTAAACCCTGAAATGTGACTAGTCCAGATTTCAAAGGCTTAGTGTCCAAAAAATGCAAAATAGCTCATTAATAATTATTATATTGGTTACATATCAAATAGTAATATTTAGGCTATACTGTGTTATATAAAATGCATTATTAAAATTAAATTTACCTATTTCTTTTCACTTTTTTAAGTGGCTATTAGAACATGAATTAAAAACCTGACTCACATTATATTTCTGTTGGACAGCAATGTTGTCTCTACAGGAGAGTTAGGCATGGAGGCCAAATTGGGTCCACGACCTATTTTTATATACTCTAAAAGGCAAAAGGCATTTTTACATTTTCAAAGGGTTCTTTTATAAAAAGAGGGAGACTGTGTGTACAGAGAACACGTGTGGCCAGAAAAGGCTAAACTACTTACCATCTTGCACTCTGCAGAGAAAGTCTGCAGACCCTCCCTTGTGCCTCTTTGCAGGATGTGGGTGCCAGAGTCTTGCCCAGTCTTGAATGCAGGGCTAGAAAAATTAGGCTTGGAGAAGTTCCCCCACCCATCTCCATAATCCTGCCATGGTCCTAAGTGCCGGTGGAGAGGATACGAGGAGAATTCCAGAAGGAGAGGAAGGGATAGTGCAGTTCAGTGCTGACTTCCCCAGGTTAACCACAGCAGCAAAGACTGCATAAACTACTAGCTCACTAATTCCAGTTGCCCTCTTAGGAGAATAAAAAGAGCCCAACCAGTGTGGCTCAGTGGTTGAGTGTCAACCTATGAACTAGGAGGTCATGGTTCAATTTCCGGTCAGGGCACATGCCTGGGTTGTGGGCTCAATCCCCGTGTGGGGCATGCAGGAGGCAGCTATCAATGATTCTCTGGTCATTGATATTTCTCTCTCTCTATCCCTTTCCATTCCTCTCTGAAATCAATAAAAAATATATTATTAAAAAAGAGAAAGAGAACAAAAAGAAACTTAGCTTGAAGGGACATATGACAACTTAAACCAAAAATTGTTGCTTGGGGTAGAGGGACACATTCAGTATGACCAACTATGTGCCCAGAACTGAAGGGCTCCCAAATGTTGGGCTTTGCCACATGCCACAGTGCAAAAATAGGACAGTCCCGGGAAGACCAGGAGGCGTTGGTCACTTTAAATCTGAACAGTAGAAACTGTGCTGCTATGGGACATAAAGGATGCAATGCTAATGGCATTTTTTTCCAATAGGAAGTTTGCCTTCTTTAATAAAGCTGCATGCTGAATTTGTGCCCTTTCTACTTTTATTACCTTTTAGTTATTGGAAATTAAATTTTCAGTAAGTTCTGCATTGACCATTCAGTTCTTTCATTTTGTGATGTTGGCTCAACTTCAAACCCAGAGAGGTTGCATATCCCTTAACTGCTCGGGGCCCCACTTTTTCTTCTATCAGCTATCCCGAGTAGTCAGTGCATTCTTCCCAGGGACTTCTGTTGGAGAACTAACACGGACTATAAGAACCTGGAGGGGTGCCAAGCTGGTGTGGCTCAGTGGTTGAGCTATAACCTATGAACCAGGAGGTCACGATTTGATTCCTGCTCAGGCACATACCCAGATTGCTGGCTCAATCCCCAGTAGGGGGCATGCTGGAGGCAGCTCATCAATGGTTCTCTCTCATAATCGATGTTTCTACCTCTCTCCCTCTTTCTTCCTCTCTGAAATCAATAAAAATATATTAAAAAAACCTGGAGGGAAATGAGGAATCTCAACTAAGGATTCCTGCTCAATCTGGGATGACTTGGACAAAACTCTCACTAGGATGGATTTTGAGAACGTGTTTAAAACTGTTCAACTCTAGAACTGCTTGAACTGGAGACAAAATAGAACCCAACAAGACCCAATTTCCCAAGAAAAGGGTGTATCGGTAACACTTCAAGCCCAGAGAAGTTGTATGTCCCATGTACTTGAACCCACATGGTGACATTTGGTTGTCATTTGGTTCCATTATTTGGGAGATGACTGTTTTGAAAACCGTGGATGAAATGATTGCACGTGTCACTTTCACAAACAACAAAACGTTGGAATGGAATTGCCCTTCTCCCAGAGGCAGGGAGATAACCCCACTGTTTGGGAGGAGATGGTGTCCTTCTTTGCATTTTCAATGCACTCTCTATGCTTCACCCAGGGATGTTCTATTGTGCAATAATTGGTCCCCACTGTCGCATGCACAATTGGGCTGCTCAGATGTAAGAGTAAAACCTCTTCAACAGCTTCCACCACGGCTGGCCTGAGGCAGACGGCCCCCTGTGGCCACCTGCCTGCAGCAACCCATGACTAAGGCATACAGGAGAGAGGGGAGCATCTATAATCCTTTATTTTTATTAGAAATACACCCGCAAAACCTCATTAGTAATGGCTGAGTGTTGCATCAAGTCCCCAGTGAGGACTCTGCCCGGGTACAGCCTGTTGAGGAAGGGAACTGGCTGAGGCTCAGACAGAGAGGAAGCTGGGAAGGCAAGAACTCCTGCTGGTCTAAGCCCCTCCCCACAGAGGCAGCTGGCTTCCTCCTTGCAGGCCTGTTCCTTGCCCCAGACATTACCCACTCTAACCCCCAAGTCCTGGGGCCATGAGTCACCACCTGAGCTACCCACAGGGTCCTCCCAGCCCTCTAGCTCAGCCTGGGGACAGCTTGGATGGCCCCAGAATACTGAAGACATTGGGAGGCTCCCACATGACTGAAATTCTCCCTTTTCAACTCAGAATCCCTTTCATGTCAAAGTCAAGCTTTGGGTTTCTTTTTCTTGTTATTGTTTCGACACATGCCTTTTTTGAAATTTCTTTGTTCCCCTTAGTCTGTGGCAAACTCTGCCGCTCTCTGACTCTGAAGTTCAAATCAGCCTTGGGGGGGGGGGGACTTTTCCCCCCATTCACGGGAGTCCTATGAACCAGGGAATCTGGCACTTGGAAGTAAGCGGCATAATGGCCACAGAACAATGACACACATTGTTCTGTCCTCCGGGTACTGACACTTGAACCGCAGGGACCTGGAATCGCTGCTTCCCCTGAGACAAAAGCCAACTTCCTCCCATGAAACCTTTTTAATACAGACCCACAGAGGTGGGGGAGAGCCAGAGGCATGCAAGCCAGGTGAGTGGGCCTAGCACAATCTTCCTCTTCCAGAGGGTGCTCACAGCTGGGCGAGGACCAGCAGGAAGCAGGCTGCAGGATGTACTGTGTCACAGGCATGTGTCTGGCGCCCCACAATTCTTTTAACAACAAGGAGCCATCACTGTCTAGCAAATCAGAATGGGATATTGCACCACAAGTTATAGGGTCCAGAACGAGGATTTCCTGTGTCATCTGGAAAATAATGCCTTCTGCCCAGCTGGCATGGCTCAGTAGTTGATTGTCTACCAATGAACCAGGAGGTTGCGGTTTGATTCCCAGTTGGGGCACATGCCCAGGTTGTGGGCTCGATCCCCAGTGGGGGGCATGCAGGAGGCAGCCAATCAATGATTCTCTCTCTTATCATTGATGTTTCTCTCTCTCTCTCTCTCTCTCTCTCTCTCTCTCTCTCTCTCTCTCTCTCTCTGCCCCCCTTCTCTCCCTCTCCCTCTCTCTCTCTGAAATCTGAAATCAACAGAAATATAAAAATAAATAAATAAATATAAAGACCCAGGATTCGCTCCCCTATAGGCCCCCTTCACATCTGTGCCTCTGGCCCAAGGCTGAGCACAATTCAGAAGAGGGTCACAGGTGGGAAGAAACATCAGGAGCAGACCCCTACCTTGCTCTTGTCTTGCTCCCCACTGTCACCCTGCAGCTGTGAGCTATGTGCACCCTTTCTTGGAATCCCAGCTGGAAAACAGACAACCGGAGAAGCAGCTCTGCTCTCAGATCCAAGGAAGCCCGTCTGCTGCCTGCCTGGGGCCACAGGCTGAGCTGCCTCTGTAGATGTGGGTATTGACCAATGTCTCAGGGAGTCCAACTCCCTCATGACAAATACTGTGTTTCCCTTTTATGTCCGGTCTCCTGAGATTCCCCTTAATATCCAGATAGGGGAGAGGTTTCACATCCCTCCCCCCTCCCCCTTCGTAAAGACTATTTTCACTGTTCCAAAAGGTTTATATGTCTTCTGCTGTAACTAAATCTGCTACAGGTTTCCTTTCAAAGCACATATAGGCTTTGCCCTAGCAAAGCCTCGGTGCCCCCAAACTTTTGATGAGCTCTCAAACTGTTTGTATGTGGGCATGTTCCGTTCTCCCACTATTCATGGAAGTGGCTGCGATTTGAAGGCTGTTTTCCTAACACAGTTTCAATGCCTCCTGGATGGTAGTGTTTTGTAACCAGTCAAGGAGTGATCGACATGACTCCATCCACTCTGTTTTAATCTTTGTAGGCTAGGTACCGTGGAAGCATGTGGAAATAAAGATAAACACACACAAACATGACAGGAAGGTGAAGAAGGAGGAGAGGGGGGAGGGAGAGGGGGAGAGAGAGAGAGGTGAAGAGAGAAAGGGGGGAGAGAAAAAGAGAGAGAAGAAGGAGGAAGAAGAGCAGGAGGAAGAAAAGGAGGAGGAAGAGGAGCAGGAGAAGGAGGAGGAGCAGGAGGAGGAGGAGGAGGAGGAGGAGAGAAGGCAAGAACTATGAGCTTCATTCTAATGTGGCACTATCTCCCAGAGCATACTTAATGGACCTCATGTTTTTGGCCTCTGTTTCATAAGAATGGTGACACTATACCTTTCTTTAAATTTCGGACTGGTGATCTTTCAAACTGGGTTATAAGAGACTTCTGGTGGTATAGGGAAAAACTGGGTCATACAGGCGGCAATGGAATCGATTTTTGGACAAGACGTGGATAAGAACGTCAGGAGGTTAGCGAGCTCCAGGTCTGCCTCCTCAGCAGTGTGGCGAAGAAAGTTCTTCATCGCTGCTTGTCTGCCATCCACAGTCCAATGGAGAAGGAAGCTAAGAGGTACCTAGCCAGCCTCCTGACAAGTCAAACACAGAGAAGCAACGTCCCTTTTCTTCCTTCCATCTGCCCTGGACTTGGAATTGTCTGCTCCTGTTCACATCTTCTATCTTGCTACTTTGGGATTTAATACTATTGTAAAGTTGTTGCTTTAGTTAAATGTTTAAGGCAATACGTTAGAAATTTTAAAAATTTGTTAATGTTGAGTTTTAGTTTGGGAATACTTCAGGATTTTTCTATCAACAATTAAACTTTTCCTGTCCTGTGAAATATCTTCAGGATTCTAACATATCTTTAACCTTCAAAACAAACCAAACTAACAAAAAAAACCCTAAGATGGTTTGCTTTGATTATGCAAAAATTGTGAATTAGGAAGCTTGGGGAATTTGTCCAAGATAACACTCTATCAGCAGGCATCTGGGTTGAAATTCAAACCATCCTAATTTGACTCCAAACCCTACGCCCTCTACCTCTGCTAGGTACACAGGGATACTCAATAGATGCTGCTGGCTCTACGCCACTCAACCCAAAGAGCGGCTCTCAGAAATCTGCTAGGCTTGAAGGAAAGACATGGCCAGATCAATGACTTCAACATGGACCATGCTAGTTTTATTTGTAGCTTCTGGCAAAACACTGCATTGCTAGTTACTCCCTTCCACCAGGGCACCCTGCACAGCAAAGGAGCCTCCTCTCTACACTCATGTCCTTGCCCTCATGCTCTGTGTTGGTGGGTGCTCAGTAAAAGCGGTAAAAATATTCTCATTTTTATAAAAGAAAAGAAAAGAAAAGAAAAGAAAAGAAAAGAAAAGAAAAGAAAAGAAAAGAAAAGAAAGAAATCACGGAGACCCAGGCTCTCTAGTTGAGAGGCTCCATCACCAGAAACACTGAAAAAAGAACAGAGCTGACACCACAGTTGGTGAAAGTAACAGCTTACAAGCCATGCCAAGAGCACTCTTCCCTCATCTAATCCCCCTATCACTCTTCTGACACAAGACAGCAAAGTCATTAAATCCTTTAAACATCCATTGCAAGTCGGTATAAAGGTAGTGCATTTTAAGAGCTGAAAGAATGTCTATAGACACACTCACACACGAAAGCTCACATACATCCATATGTAACCCACTACATAATTGTTAAAGGAATAGGCTCAGGAGAGACTTAAAATAGTCATTTCATCTCATTGATCTGGTGTGTGACAGTCAAGAATCTAGTAAGTCCAGCTTATATTTGAGAAGCCAATTTTCCATCCTTGGATTCTCTGGAAAAGTCAGTTTCCATAACAAGCTCTGTCTATAGAGTCTTTGTTTATTGTTTCTACTTTGCTTGCTCCCTGGAACAGTAAGTGGTCAACGGGCATCTGACTGTCACCCAAGCAGCTGGCAGATTCAAGTGTCACAGCTAAAGCCCACACCTGCTGAGTTCCCCACAGAATCTCCACTTTAATTAGAATGAGATATTGGTCTGTGAGGATGTGTTCTAATTTTACTTCTTATTTTAAAGCTTGCATTGGCATGCAATGGCCTTTTAACATGCTTTTGCAAGGAATACTGAGGCTTGCCCTAAGAAAGCCTAGGATTATATTCGAAACAATGCACCCAGTGGGTTAACTGACATTTCAGGATCTGCAATCAGTGGGTCCTGGGGTACAGCTCTGCATTTCAACTATGATGCCATCACCATTCAATGCTCCCCAGTAGCATTCCAGCTGTAAGAAGCCATCCCTTCACTAACCAGGTGGGCTCATTCTCACCCAGATATGTATTTGCACTTTGATAAAGTGTAGAATCACATATATTATGGGTGGCTCTCTCTATTTGTTTTCCATGAATCATTCAGCTATACAGTATGCTGAATGACACATAAATATAGAAATTATGGAAATAGAAAAAGCCTTTTATCCAGTGCAGATCCGGAGTTGCTAAAATGAGTGGCTGAAATTTCTCTCTAGGGTGTCATTTAAAATCTAACCTTGTCCCAAATAACAAGTGACCACCAATTTCTTTGACTCCCAAGAAGGGAGAACTCTGCCATGTGATGCAGGCAGGGATGTTCACAGATGGGCTGGAGGCGTTCACCCCGGAAGGCAGGAAAGAAAGAATTCCCACACATGCATGCACCTACAGACAGACACACAAGTGAACATGCACACACAAGTGAACACATGCATGCCCACAAGTACACATACAAATGAACAAATGCAGACATGGGGTACACACACATGAATGCACATGGGTGAACATTTACACATGTGAACACGCATGTGTATATGCATGAATACACCTGCACACACAGGCACATTGTTGGCATCCAGCAGGTGTAAATAATACACAAACAGGGGGACTCGCACCCCTAGGCCCCTCTTCCCTTGCCACCACAGGCCCATTCTGAAAGGCACACATACAGTATCGGTGCAGGTGTTGGTAAACAAGTAAGTTTAGAGATGTTTCTAATTATAAGCTGTCATAGCTAAAATTAGAGATCCAATCTGTTCTTCTTTTTTTTTTTTTTTTTACTGTCCAAAGGGGCTTATTTAAATGAGAGCAGCCAGAAGGCCTTGACTTGGCAGGAGCGATGGCTGTGACAGCCGGGAGGTGTGGTTCACCAGCTTTCCCTCTGCACCATGAGGTATGCATCCCATTCCTAGTGGAAAAAGCCCCGCCTTCACCCACTGCGATGCAAGGGTACCGCCTTCTCTAGACAGGATGTTCATCAGCACATTACTCCACGCCTGACAGCTCCCCTGCCATCCTCAAAAGTGCACTCTACCCCAGCTGGCATGCCTCAGTGCTTGAATGTTGACCTATGAACCAGGAGGTCACAGTTTGATACCTGGTCAGGGCATATACCCAGGTTGCGGGCTCAATCCCAGTATGGGGTGTGCAGGAGGCAGCGGATCAATGATTCTCTCTCATCAGTGATGTTTCTATCTCTCTCTCTCCCTCTCCCTTCCTCTCTAAAATCAGTAAAAAAAAGTACACTGTAATAAATTCCCATTCTTCCTTTGGCTCCCAGTTCCAATTTAATTCCAAACATTAAGGATATCTTGGCATTCACACACACACAAAAAGTCCACTCCTCCATAATAATCTATGTGGCAATGCTCAACCCCCAACAGCCATTAAGAAACTCAGCACAGAAGACACACTCCACACATCTCTGGGGAAGTCACACACCTTCCAATTCTCACACAGTTGTGTGAGCAGACCTCACTGACTGTGGCTCAATCAGGCCTCAGAGATGCTTTCCATAAATGGAAAGAAGGAAGTGGGGTTCAGTTACCCAAACCATATAAAACCACCGGGCTCCACTTGAAGAGTTTCAAAACCTATATCAATAATAAATGAAGAGTGCACGGCTTAGCTCCAGTTAACCAAAGGTCTCCGTCATCCTTCCTGAAATAAAGCCCATCACTGCTGACCCTTGGTAGTCGTACCACAGCCAAAAAGGAGTCTTGTGACAAGCGTGTTACTCAGTGCTTTTATTAAAGAGCCATTATCATAACCCAGGGCTTTAAATTTAGCTCCTTTTGTTCTTGTTTTCATTACCCTCACAGTGAGCCAGCTTCTTGGGCTAAGAGGCAGAAGACTAATGTTTATTTGCACCCACATCCTGGCTCGGAAAAACGCACATAGACAGCAATTTAAGTCATCCTGCTGGAGGCAGAGAGCTAATGTACTTTATATAGATTGTGCCCGGACAGAAACAAAACCAAATCTAGACACTGGAGATGGAGATCAAAGATTTGGGGTCGCAGGAAACAGGGGTGACTGTCTCCCTGGATATTCACCCCCTGCGCGTGAGCCGCAGCTTCCACCTTTTGTCCCTCTGCTTACACCATCCAACGCCCAGAGCTCCAAGTGAAGGCAAAACTAAAATGCCAGGGGTTTAATTTTACTTTGCTCGCTCCAATTTCTAGAAAAGATAGCAATAGCAGTGAAATAGCCAAAGGAGCCCTGACCAGCGTGGGTCAGTAGAGTGTTGGCCTGCACATCAATCAAGGTGTCTCTCTCATATCTCTCTCTCTCTCTCTCTCTCTCTCTCTCTCTCTCT